>JBBPKO010000086.1:16697-28766 GCA_038089295.1 Xerocomus amazonicus
ACTTATGGATACAACTACATGTGCTAAGGTATTTATACTACTCCCTCTGGTGCACAGACCTTCCTGACTAAGCATTGTTGTTAGAGATCAGTGGGGTGATAACGATCTACTGGGGAATGGGGAGATAGCAATCGATTGGGGATTGATGGGGAAATGAGGTGAGATAAGAGATCTGCCTAGGAAGGAAATAGCGTCCATTAGAATAGAAAGGAAATCATATGGGTAGTGGGGAAGAATGACGAGAAAAGAAGAAAAATCGTAACAATAGAAGTCACTTGCTTCCTTTCCTCACCTCATCCTCCTCTATCTAATGTCTGCCATGACATTAAACTGGGCCATAGGACTCTCTATCACTCTTAAGCATATTCCCCCTACAGACATTCTTTGAATAAACACTTTTGCTCAGTGAGATGAGATCCACTTCCCTCTAGTCACTGAACATCTAGCATGATGTTAAACTGTGTTCTCTCATACAAACTCTAAATAGTACTCTACATGCCTTCCTTAGTCTGAGATGGGTCCCCATTAATGAAGCATTTCTCCTTGGATTCCCCCATGCTCTGAAAGTCAACTTGTCTGCTATGACAATAAACTGGATGCTATAGAGTTATAGCAAGTACTTCTCTATCCCTGGTCAACTAGTTGTCCTGAAATAGGTTCTCTATCTCAAAGCCTAGGATAACTTCCCCCTATCAGAAGGTATCCACCATTGATTGGTGTCCCTTCATCCCTTACAAAGAACTTCTTTACCAGAATATGATTGTTGTTACAATCATGCCACTAGGTCTTGACACTTGAATGACTTGTACTACACTTGAATGACTTGTACTACACTTGAATAACATCACTCTTGAACTTACTATCATGGGCTTATAGCCTTATCATGCCATGAACTGGGATACTCCAACAGTAGAGAAGGAGTGAGGAAAGGGATATATTGCTCAAGGTGGCAAGGAAGAGTTAGTGACAAGAATATATGACCAAGTATAGAAGATGAGCTTAAGGCTCATCTGAAGGGAAGTACCTATTTTATATACTCACACAGACCATGTACACATATGGAAATACCCTAAGACCTGTAGAACCCTATATCTACTATAGAGAGCAATCAGCCTTGTGGTGGAACATGAAGGTGCCATAAGGTATGAAGAAGCACAGTGATGCCACACCATGTGTGCATAGTGACCAGAGTCAAGGGTACACCTGATTGGGAAGGATTACATAATGGTCTGACCATAGCACACTGGCTATTCAGATGGAGAGAGTGAATTCAAAGGAACATCAGCTGATAGATGATAGGGGTATGATGTATGGGATTATGGTAAGAGTATTATGTTGGCATTTCCTTAGCAGACATATTGGGGCAAGTATGACTAAGCCCATCACTAGACAGGAGCAATGACAAAGACTGGATAGTGGGATTGCAGCCACTTGGCTAGCTTGTTCATACAGTGACTCCAAAAACTGGTCCAATGTTTCACTCTAATCTAGTACATGAAGCATACTGCAATTATATGAATGAATTAGATTTTACTTTGGTGGGATGTATTGTACTATAAACCCCTGGCTACAACTTTGCTCTATATTTCATGTGATTCCATTCATGTGTTGCCAAGATATGACCATTACAAAATAAATACCTCATTGGCTACTTTTTGTACTTTTCATTTGAGAGATATTATTAGTACTTGGATAGCCTCCTTTTGCCTTGAGTACTGTCTGAATCCTTCTAGGCATGCTCTCAATCAATTTTTGACACTCTGCAACTGGTATCTTCTCCCACTCCACCTGAACCCTATTCTATAACTCCTCTATACCCTTAGCAGAGATTTCATAGTCAGCAAGTCTCTTTTTGAGGTACCACTAGAGATATTCAATGGGGTTGAGATCAGGAGACTGTGAAGGCCATACCATAGTCCTGATATCCTGCTCTTCTAGCCACTGCCTAACCTTTTTGCAAGTATGCTTGAGATTATTGTCCTACTGAAAGATGATGTCAGGAGGATTAAGACCATGATACTACATGGATTCCAGCAGTTCATCCTTCAAAATTTGAAGATAAAGATCACCATCCATCCTACCATCTATCTTGATAGCATAGCCAACTCCCTCCCAGGTTATACATCCCCAAATCATCACAGAATCCCCATCATGCTTAATGGTACTCTCCACCAGCCTATCACTAAGCCTCTCACCTGGCTTTTTCCATACCCACTTCTTCTCATCTGACTCCAAGTGATTGATTTTAGTTTCATCAGACCATATCACCTTTTTCCAATCCTCTATAGTCTAATCTTTGTGAGCATATGCAAAGTCCAACCTGGCTTTGCAATGCTTTGATGAAAGTAGAGGTTGTTTTAACTTGGAAACAGCTTTCATACCACTCTTTTTCAGATGATGGCAAATAGTATTGGAATAGAGGGGTTGATTGGTAAGATCAGAGAGTGCTTTGATCACTTGAACAACATTCTCTACTCTATGAGAGGAGATGAGATGAACAGCATGACTAATATTGATAGAAGAAAGCTTGGATGGTTGTCTACCAATGGACTTTTGAAGGCCTAGGCACTCTTGGGAAGATAGTCTTGATATAGTGGCATGTCTAATACCAAGTTGAGTGGCAATAATATGAGCTGAGTGACTAGCATCAAGTTGAGCAAGAATAGTAGCCTTTTGATCAGCTATAAGAGATCACATGATGATAAAAGTAGAAAGTAAAGATGTGTGGGAGTATTTTGAAACTCAGACATACTATTTATATATGTATCTTTATTTGCAACATCAACAAAGCTAAATATAGCTTGATTTGATAGAGATTTCAATCTTCAAATGAAAAGTACAAAAAGTGGCCCAATGAGGTATTCATTTTGTAATGGTCATATCTTGGCAACACATGAATGGAATTACATGATATATAGAGCAATGTTGTAGCCAGGGGTTCATACTACAATACATCCTACCAAAGTAAGATCTAATTCATTCATATAATTGCAGTATGCTTCATATACTAGATTAGAGTTAAACATTGGGCTGGTTTTTGGAGTCACTGTAACAATTGTAAGCCAGAAGGTATGAACCTCAAGGATGAGTGTCCAAGTCTTCCTGAGGCCTGAGTGACATCTCCACCTCAACCACCTTCTTTGCAGTACAGGTGCCAGCCCTACTACCCCAAACTTGAATGGACCAGCATGTCATTGAACTGCTTCCTCTCTAGAAGTTCACAGACTGCTAAGT
Source organism: Xerocomus amazonicus (assembly GCA_038089295.1). NCBI lineage: Eukaryota > Fungi > Basidiomycota > Agaricomycetes > Boletales > Boletaceae > Xerocomus > Xerocomus amazonicus. The sequence continues at coordinate 19,932 of JBBPKO010000086.1, forward strand.
CATTAAACTGGATCCTTTTCCTCTCTCTGAATCAGATGAGCTCTCCCATTCATCTCTATAGTGGTATTCATAGCCTGAACCACTATTCTCCTCATTTCCCCTTGGCTGTGCAGGTCAAGTTCTTCTCTCAGGTCTTACCTCTTGCTGGAAGGTTGTCCCTTGCCAAAAGGTCAGATCTCTTCTCTAACCATCCCATGATGGGCCATTGATCCTCCTTGCACCTGACACTGTCTTTTCCTGAAATTTTTTTCTGGGGGGCCTCTTTTTCCACTTTCTTTCTTCTCTACACTGTCTTTGTCCCTTTGTGGTGGTGGGTTTTGGGTTTGGAGTCAGGTGTCTCCAATTATAAGCTGGAAGGTAGTATAGAGATGTGTGTACATGCCATTAGACAAGGCACAGCTATGCATACACAACCTTGGTAACCTTCCTGGCTTGTATTCCTGCCATCCAGCAGCTTGGCATTCACCCTCAAATGTACTGTCAAGTCAGCATACATAGTATGAGCTAGTGTTGGAGATTGAAACCTTTTCAGCTCTCTTTTTCAACCTTGGGGTTACCACTCCTCTAGAAAAAGTGTGGTTTATTCATCCCTGCAGTTCTTCCCTGGAAGAAGCATGAACATCATAGCCTAATGGTTCCCAGGTCATTTGCTTGGATTCCCCTTCCCTGATGGTCTTTCAACTGGAATGATTGGATTCATTCTTTCCACCTCTTGAGGATTCCAGACAATTTTCTTCACTATACATCATCAGTGCTAGCCCAACTCCTATCCTTTACACCATCAAAAATCTCTAGAGTATTCCACTACTGGAAGCTTTAAAGATTTTGAAAGGGTCTTTCAAAGTGTAGCAATGGGCTTTTGTTACAAAGTAGCTAGCCAAGTGGCTGCAATCCCACTATCCAGCCTTTGTCATTACTTCTGTCTAGTGATGGGCTTAGTCATACTCACCCTGATATGTCTACAACAGAAATGCCAATGTAATATTCTTACTATAAATCCATACATCATGCCCCTATTACCTATTGGGCAATGTTCCTTTGAACATGCTCTCTCTGTCTAAATAGCTGGTGTGCTATAGTCAGACCATTATGTAAGCCTTCCTGATCAGGTGTACCCTTGACCCTGGTCACTATGCACAGGTGTGGCATCACTGTACTTCTTTGTACCTTGTGGCACCTTCACATTCCACCACAAGGCTGATTGCTCTCTATAGTAGATATAGAGTTCTACAGATCTTAGGGTATTTCCATACATGTACTTGGTCTATGCATGTATCCCTGTAGTATATAAGATAGGTACTTCCCACTAGATGAGCCCTAAGCTCATCTTCTGTACTTGGTTGTACATTCTTGTCACTAACTCTTTCTTGTCACCTTGGACAATATATCTCTTTCCTCACTCCTTCTCTATCATCAGAGTGTCTGGGTTCATGGCATGGTAAGGCTATAAGCCCATGACTGGTATGTTCAAGGGTGAGTTGTTCAAGGCTAGTGTAAGTCTTTCAAGCATCAAGACCTAGTAGCTTGATTGTAACAGTATCCCATGGGCAAAGGGTAATACTACAATAGGACATGGGGCAAGGGCTTACTAGTCCAGGACATGAGGATAGAGACATAAGATTAGGCAGATACATAGGGGTCCTGCCATGAGGACTAATAAGTAGAGTATAGGAGTGGCCAGAAGAGTATAGGCAATGTCTAGTAGGGTCAGATGAGTAAAGGAAAGAGCATAGATGATGAGCAGAAGACAATATATCATCCCAAGAAAGAGCACTTGGTGCAATGATATGAAAAATTGTAACACTAGATGCTAGTTCTAAGGTACATCAAGTGCATCTCAGCTAGTCCTACCACAGGAGGGTAGTCTTGTTCAAGTGAAACAAGATATAAAAACTATAAGTGTAAACTATGATAAGACACTGAGCATGGATATGAAAACACTAGCTATAAAGTGATAGCTAGAGTAAAGATAGATGGATAGTCTTAGACCTCAAGAGCCCAGTTTTTAAATCCCAGATAATGCTCAGATGAATAAGACTAGGGATTCCAATCATTACTCCTCTGGCTTTTATATTAAAAGCTATCTATATATAGACCAAACTATGCCATATTAATTAAGGTTTGAATCTACAAGAAGACTAAATGTTACTAGCTAACTAACTATATATAGTATAACTGCAGAAACAAGTCATGACTAGAGGTAATACAGCCATTGGCTGGAACTATTAGACCATCAGTCAGCATAGAGATAAGAGAGACTAACACTATTGGTTAGAATACTATAAAACAAATGATGTCATGATGACATCATTGGATCTAGCCTTGATCATCTAACTTGCTAAGTCATGGGTCTAAACTTGATTACCTAATCAGTCACATGACTATGAGTGAAGGTCATGAAAGTCATGTGATCTGAAAAGTATAGATAAAAGGTTCAAAAAATTAAAACAAATATCAGAAAAATAGAAGATTTTATAACAGTCTGGAGAGTAAGAAGGGATAGAGTCAACATCTACCTATTGATTAAGATCTTGATGGTAGATGGTTAAAGCATTGAGAAGTTGAATAGGTGGATCTTGATGAATCCCAAAAGTTTCACTTGAAGGCAAATGATTTACAGTAGATATGTATCTTCTAAAGTAAATAAATGGTCATAATAGTTGTTCTTGTGGATCTGATAATTCCACTTGAAGAATAGTAATTTGGAGATGTTAGTAGAGTTCATCTCATTCTAGACCTCTAGAATAGACAGAGCAAGGGAGATAGAGAGGAATAGAGAGGGTAGAAATAGAATTTGAAGGGATTCTAGTTATAGAGGCTTGGAGATTGGTTTCTGGAACACTAACTACTGATATTTGTATAAAGACAATATCAATAGATGTCTAGTCAGTGTTTGATCTCTGATGAGTATTCTCAAAAGATCTGGAGTCTTAGAGTCAATCTGGAGCCAAGCTACACCTATAGTAAATAAATAAACCATTACAATAATTGGTGTGTTTATAGTGTACTACAAACAGATGTGGGAATTTTGCTTAGGATAGGTGGGATTAAATACAGCCATTACTCTTGGCTACATATCATCTCCCTAGGTCATGTGATTTAGTCTAGCCAATCAGACAATATGGCTATTTTAAAATAGTCACTCCATTGCAACAGTTAATTCACTTTTGGCATGATAGTTAAGATTTCATGTATACAATGGGATAGTTGCTATTGTTTGGTGCTACAAACAAACAAACAAATACATATATTTGTCATATCTGAGTTCAAAAAAGCCCACACATTTCTTTGCTCTCTACTGATATCATTATGAAATCTCTCTCTGCTAATCAAAAGGCTACTGTCTCATCTTTCAGCAAGACAATGATCCCAAGCATACTTGCAAAAAGGTTAGGCAGTGGCTAGAAGAGCAGGATTTCAGGACTATGGTATGGTCTGCATAGTCTCCTGATCTCAACCCCATTGAACATCTCTGATGGTACCTCAAAAAGAGACTTGCTGAGTATGAAATCCCTGCTAAGGGTATAGAAGAGTTATGAGATAGGATTTAGGTAGAGTGGGAGAAGATACCAGTTGCAGAGTGTCAAAATTTGATTGAGAGCATGTCTAGGAGGATTCAGGCAGTGCTTAAGGCAAAAGGAGGCTATACCAAGTACTAATAATATCTCTCAAATGAAAAGTATAAAAACTAGCCAAATGAGGTATTCATTTTGTAATGGTCATATCTTGGCAACACATAAACAGAATCATATGATATATAGAGCAATGTTGTAGCCAGGGGTTCATACTACAATACATCCCACCAAAGTAAGATCTAATTCATTCATATAATTGTAGTATGCTTCATATACTAGATTAGAGTTAAACATTGAGCTGGTTTTTGGAGTCACTATAGACTAGTAGAGAGAACAATCAAGTTTGGAGGAGGTTCTGTCATGATATGGGTTTGTGTGACTGGTGAAATGCTATCAGAATTGATGGTAGGATGAATAGAGACCTTTACCTTCAGATTTTGAAGGATAGACTATAGAATCCCCTATAGTATTATAGTCTTAATCCTTCTAACACTTCTTTCAGCAAAACAATGGACTCAAATACACCTGAAAAAAGGTAAATAAGTGGCTAGATGAGCAAGAATTCAAGACTATTGTGTGGCCTACATAGTCTCCTGACTTAAACCCCATTTAACATCTCCAGAAATATGTCAAAAGAAGGCTTGCAGACTACCAGACCTCTACTAATGGAATCTCAGAGTTATGGGAGAGAATGCAGGTGGAGTGAGACAAATACCAGCTGAGGAGTACTAGAAATTAATTGAAAGCATGCCTAGAAGGATACAAATAGTAATTAGAGTCAAATGAGGTATATACCAAAAGTGAATTAACTATTGTAATGAAGTGACCATTTTAAAATGATCATATTGTCTGATTGGCTGGACCACATCACATGACTTAGAGAGATGATTTGTAGCCAAGGGTAATTACTATATTTAGTCCCACCTAACCTAAGCAAGACTCCTACACCTGCTTGCAGTACACTTCATGTACTGTGAACACACCAATCATTGCAACAGTTTATTCATTGCATTGCAAAGGCAGGATATAATGAATAAAAGTGCAGCAACTCACACATCAAGCCATCTAGCCTACATACCTGTAGTAGGCATCTTTGTGACAGACTAACTGCTTATGACAAAGCAGGGCTCATAGCCTATTGGAAGCAATGGTACTTCCAATAGCAGTGGGGCAAGGAAATGGCAGAGATCAATGAGAGACTTACTAATTCTAGTGACTTGAATACATGGTGTGATAGATGAAAGTTGTGGAAGCTATGGCTCTACCAGAGTGATTTAGAATAAAAGAACTTTTTTATCATAAAGACTAGACAACTTCTCCAGTCTTAAATACTACAGGATATGCAGTATCTGTAGTGATCTCTTACTAACTATAGTAAGGGTACAGAACACCATGGAAGGTGTAAGAACTATGATGAATAAGCATAGTAAATATAGAGCCCATAGTAGAAACAACTCTTATCTCCACAAATAGCCAAAAATGCACTTATTTATGATGAATAATGACCCCATAATATGAATAGTGTCAGCAGTGTTTCATGAGTCAAGTTTCATGACTGATCATAGAATGCTTCAGAATATGGTTTAAGAATGAATATTTCAAAATAGAATACCATATTCTCAACACTTGGATCTCACCCCTCTTATCATTAGTTTTAAAGGTCAAACAGCACTCTGCTTTAGAGTAAGATTGGTCACATTAGCTACTCCTCCTTTTTCCACCACAGACAAGTCATGTATAAATGATGAGAATAAATAAAGTTTGCACAAGTAATGTGTGAATTTCCTAATATAGATGGTTGTGATCATGTGATATACACAACAAACTGCTACTGACTGTGACTTATTTTAAAAAGTTTTCTGGCTGATATGGGCTTTCAATATTGAACCATCTCTTACAAATTCATTGTGAGGAATCAAAAATGAAGAAACCAAATTTTGATTATTCCCTTTACTTGGTGACTGGCCGTGAGCTGCTACCAGAAGGAAAAGTAAGTTTTCCACACATAAACTACGCTGCTCGCTAATAACATGATCTAACCGACAGACATACCAGGACTTCCTTAGAGAAGTAAATCTCTTGGGATTCGCTCAATGTGAGACGCTGATTAACTCTTCGCTGAGGCCTTGGAAGGTGGTGTTACCGTTGTGCAGGTTCGAGAGAAGAAGGTGGATACGGCTGAAGTACGTTTTCAGCGATTGTGTGTTTCCGTGAACAAATGCTAGCCTTAGTGTGTGGTTTTCCCCGATACAGTTTGTGCAGATCGCCCAAGTGACTAAGGACTTATGCAAACAATACGGCGTTCCTCTCATTATCAATGACCGGATTGATGTTGCCCTAGCCGTTGACGCAGACGGTGTACACTTGGGACAGACCGATATGCCAGTTCATGTGGCCCAGAGGCTTCTGCCTCCAGGAAAAATTATCGGGGTATCCTGCAACAACGTGGGTCATGTCCAAAAAGCTGTGGAGGATGGTGTTGACTATGTCGGCATTGGAGCTGTTTGGGCAACCAACACAAAGCAACTCACAAGTCCTGTTCTTGGCGTCCGGGAGGTAGGGAAACTCCTTGCAGCTCTAGATGGCACATCCGTGAAATCTGTTGTCATTGGTGCAGTTTGGTTCAACTCTTGTAGCGCAGTTCTAACTCGGGTATATGAATGTAGGGGGCATCAAATCCAGTAACATCTTGAGAACCCTTCATGGATCCGTCTCGACCACAGGTCACATATTAGACGGGGTTGCTGTTGTTTCGGAAATAGTTGCCTCTCCTGAGCCCTCTAAAGCTGCTAGAATACTCAAGAATGCTTATTGGTCGTGGTCGACCCTGGCCAACAGCGAACGCACATCCTATACCGCAGAGGCAATCAAAAACGGGGTTGGGGACCTGCTGCGTGTTATTAAAGAAACCAAGCCCCTCATTCATCAAGTGAGCCTGGATACTGAGCTGTTTTAGTCGAGTAACTCATGCCCCATACCATAGATCACCAATTTTGTTGTGGCAAACCAATGCGCTAACGCCACTCTAGCGCTGGGCGCGAGTCCGATCATGGCTTCTGCATCAGAGGAAATGTACGATTTGAGCCGCATTCTTGGCGCGTTGCTAGTCAACTTCGGCACGGTCCAGGACAAAGACAGCATGTTGATTGCCGGGCAATTTGCGAATAACGCAAAGAAGCCAATAATTTTTGATCCAGTGGGCATAGGGTCAACGGATTTTCGTCGCAAAATCGCTACTACATTGCTGAACACATGGCAAGCCAGTGTCATCAAAGGCAACGCAGGAGAGCTCGCTGCACTCGCCGGCTCAGAGGAAGTAAGTCCAGCATCAATTACCCCGTGGTCCGATTCATGACTTTCCTTAAGGTGCAATCCAAGGGCGTTGACAGCATCGGTGCTGGATTCGCTGATCCCGTTGCATTTGTCCGGAATTTGGCGAGAAAGGAAAGTGAGTTAACTCGCAATAGTATTGTTTTCCGCGTGGACAGATCTCCAAAATGCCAGGATGCGTCGTCGCTCTTACGGGGCCAACCGATTGGGTCTCGGACGGAAGAACTGTTGTTAAACTCACGAACGGTCACAGGCTAATGGGTGATATCACTGGTTCTGGATGTCTGGTGGGCACTTGTATGGCTGCGTTCTGCGCCGGAGCGTGGGAACTAGCGAAAGAAGAAGAAGCAAAGGCAAAACTCGTGAAGGGTGACATGTTGTTAGGCGCCGTTGGAGGGTATGCCTCTTAAGCGTTTCGCACATAGAAGCTTACAATTTGGAAGGATCTTGGCACTTACCATCGCAGGGGAACGCGCTGCGGTGCGAACTGAAGTACAAGGGTCAGGAACGTTCCTGCCTACCCTAATCGATGAACTTTATAACTTGACACCGGAGAAATTAAAGGAACTTGGCCAAGTGGAGATTTTTATCGCGTAATGATACAAATGTACCAAAACAATGTTTCAATGCTTTAACAGAAGAACTGGTTGATCAGAAGTTTCATCTAGGTTATTGCCGGGGTAACTAAAGATCTTTACAAACGGCATTGATGGCGTTGGTTGGAGCCAATTCTTCTCATCATAATGAGCATGAGGAGGGCTATCAATCATATGGAACGTGTACGCATAACGCGTGTCGCTACTTGTGTTTCGTTCGGATTTGTGTATTACACTGCCGTGGATCAAGACAAGGTCCCCTGTGATTCTCCGTCAAACATAGCTCGGTATAAAAGGCGGAACAAGCTGGCCTGGTTCACACCCTTGCGTAATATAGCTCCCGGTAGTTCCGGAAGAATTCAAGCTCGAGTGGGGAAGATGTGCAGGAGAAATTTCTTCAAAGCCCGTTCCACCTCCAGGCCTGCGTATAAATCGTTTGGTGATCGGTGTGGTAAGATGTGACCCCGGTAGGAATGATAATGCTCCATTCGATGGTGTGCATCTTTCCAATGGTATCCAGAATCCGAGGGCGGTGGGGGGTGAAGTGTACTAGAAGAGTTGTCACATGGATCCGAGGCTAGGGTACACCAGAAATATGCACGCACAAGGAATGTCCTCCCAGTGAACAGATCGTATAAGAATGTAACTGACAACGTACATTAGCGATTGGTAACTCACGAGTCCATGTGTTCAGGAACTGGTGCACAAATGAACTATTAGCGAGGGCAAGCAGCATTTGCAAGATCTGAGTTAATTACCCGCGCCGCCTATCTCCGGTTGTTTAAAGATGACCATTGATTGAAGGGCTACAATGACAATAAAGTACGTTCCAGATGAGAAGGCTCAGACTCACCGACAGGATCATTATGAAATTTGAGGTCTCTCACCACAGCTCTCACCTTATCATTCTCCAATGTCACAAGCCGGAAGACGGGATCAAGTACGTGAAGTGCTGTTAGCATAAATCTTTTGAGATATTGGCTCATAGACGACAAGGTACTGGTAGCACACACCATGCCCGATCTTGTTGACTGCCTTGGTTTTCTCCCTCATAAGCTGACCGTTTTCATCGATAGCTTCTTCCTCGAGGAAATAGCGTATTTTATCGCCCGAGTTGAGGAAATAATCATCGCCAATGTGGTCCTTATCCGACGTAGTAAACTTTGTCTGGTCGAGGGCAAAATTATCACCCAGTTAATTCGTAACATGGCATGACCCTGCACTCACAAAGGGATGATCTTCTAAGTTGAACTCAGCTAGTAGATCTTTCGAGCGTTGAAGGAGGGAAGAGACTTGCTCTTGTGACAAGAACCTTGGAATACGAAGATATCTGG
>JBBPKO010000086.1:28863-46650 GCA_038089295.1 Xerocomus amazonicus
GGGAGTGCGACAATGATTTTCAAGGAGGTGACGAATTCCAATTGGCTCACCCATCCTGGTAGAACTAGTGAGGATGTACAGCGTGTCAAGTTCCGGATTGAGTCGAAATGAATAGTACCGGCCTGATCCACTTGTTCCTGTGTCAAGTATTCCATCATATTGGCTTACGGGCTAGGAGAAGGGGAAATGTTGGATCGCAACCGTGGTGGCAGCGCTGCCGCCGCAGTCCGTGATAGAGGCTGGATGTAGCTGTAAAGCCCATTGGCATACACATCACGTGCACTCTGGTATATATCTCGCCGCACCGCGTAGATATAGTCGCCCCTTGTCTTCGCACCTCGCAGTCACCGTATAGATCGTGGTCAAGTTCTTTCCCGCCCGATCCCTCAGTGTTCCCGCCATTAGCCACGGTGGGCTTTCAGTAGCGTGTCGAACTTAACAGATCGCGCCGATTACAACGGATAAAATTACTTAAGAACGAGGGTACGATAAAATAATAATCGAGAGCTCGACTGTCCAAGACAGACTCAGACCTCCGAATCCGCTGCATTATCGTCAACATCAATGTTCTCTCCATTCACCAATCGCTGAATGAGGTGATCAATCTTTGCTTTGTGTATGCGATGGTGTTCTTGCCATCCTTTCCAAGGATGATGGGGATGCTACCAGGAGGCCGTTCAGCAATTGGCGATCGTAGGGAATACAAACCAGGCGTACCAAGCGCCCAAATGCTTGAAATATTTTATCTGACGTACCCTCGGGTTTCGTGAAGAAATACTTGGCAAGGAGGATGTCGTCTGAACGGGAATAGCGCATCTTCTTTTCGGGTGGTTGCGGTAAAGGATCATCTCCCTCTGTCCTGTTTAACTCATGCTTGTGGCGACGCCAAAACTTCATCCATGAAGCGCGAGAGTGGTGTGGTGCCTATGTACAATAATAAATCGAATAAACCACACACCCCGTATGAATTACCTTTGTAGCAACGTCTTTCCAGAATGCCACCATGTCAAAACGATCCTGGGATCTAAGGGGAATAAAGGTTTAACAAAACAGAGATTTGTTCTCCGTTCACTGGACTCACTTCCGATAATCCATGAAGCGAACTAAAAATGTAACATCCTGTTCTGTAAACGCAACTCCTTTGCCGGTTGTACTCCTGAACAATGCTCTTGGGGGAGTGGGAGATCGATTACGTGGCTGATTACCTTCTTGCTGTAGTCGTTGCTGTGCTGCTGCAATGATCCCTGGACCAGTGCTGACTCGGAGAGGTTGCTCCATGTCATTCTGCTCCTGCTCTCCATCTTCTTGAGATATTCCATCACCAAGATCCATGGAGTATCCACCGAGCCTGATTTGATGCTTATTACAGTACCGACGCCAGGAGTAAAATCTATGAGTGATTTAATGGAACGAAAATGGCGCGCGGCTTTAAATGCTCACGTGTGGTGCGGAGCCTACAACTAATCAGCGAGTCGGTTGGCAGACTGAGCAAAACTACCTACCTTAACAGCTATCCTTTCACATATCTCCCTCAGACTAGATTAAATCGATTCAGATGCGACAGTTGCATTGATGACGGGCACAAACCTTAATACAAGGCCCTGCTCTTGACAGTAATCAATGTACCGCTTGAGATATAATACATCATCAGAGGTAAAGAGATTCCCGCCATATGTGCTCTTGATCACGCGATTTGGTGGTGTAGGGGACCGAGCAGGTGGATTCTTTCGGTTGAGGACAAGGGTAGAAGGAGGTGCTGCAGGAGTCCCCTGCTGATTCGTCAGAAATGGGTGACGGTACGAATGAATGGTAAACTTGCCTGATTCCGGGTCCGCTTTCGACCGCGAGATTTTTCTCCAGAGGTATTATCAGCAGGTGCACTCGAAGAACCAGTAGCCGATGGGCCAGGATCGTGGATGTAGGATGCTTGTTCGTAAGTCTGCTCATACTGTACGAATGTCTCAGTAAAATACACAAGATATTTGGCTCCAGGACTGACCGTTGCAGGATCATAGGCGTAATCATTTGGCGGTGCAGCCGCCCAGTCTGCTTGATCGTCTCGGTATCTATAACTGTATGGTGGACCGTTCGGCCCTGGAACAATATGGGGAGGTGGCTGCTCAAAGCCGGTGACCCATGGCCCGTCGCGATAGGGCTGTGCCGAGCGAGGAAGCAACCCCGATGGGGGTTGAGGGGGAGTCATGTGAGTCTGCTGGGGTGCAATGGCATTGGGAGCTTGCCATGACTGAGGCGGGGCTGCAGTTGGGGGTTGGATACCGCGAGGGTGAGGTTGAATCGGGTGGCCATATACAGGATAGCCATACGAGCTCTGGGGTGGTGGGTGCACAAGTGGATCCGCTGGCCCCATGGTTGTGAGAGCTTGGGGGGGGATGGGAGGCAACGAGGAGACTTGAGTGGACGAGGAAGGATCGGTTTGAGTGGGGACAACGGGAGGGATATCAATCCTGTGATCAGACGGTATCAGAAGATGAGATGGATAATGCGGGTGCTACTACTTTTCAGTACCGGTCACCTTGCATCCGGCCCAGTTGTTCTGAAATGTCTGAAGCGCACCCGCGCGGACACATTCGTGCACCCAGCGAGAGTGAAGGACGATCTTGGCCTTCTTACCGGCATACTGGCGGAACAAATTTTGACCAGACTCTTTGTGGGGATCGACTGATAAGGGGATGAGAAATAGAGTAATGGGAGATGGGTGCAACACGTGCCAAGAATGTATGGAGTGCCACTGTAACTAGGGGACACGGTCCCGCCATGTTTCTGGGGGGGTGTGATGAAACGAAAGAAATCGGTAGGAAAGGAGGGTGACTGACTGTGATGAGGTCTACGAGGTCGTCTCTGTCGTCGACGTCCTTCTCGATGTAGATCGTGAGTGGGGTGCCCATCATGGGCTCGAGGAAGAGGGAAGCATGCTGAGGATCGCTTTGTGGTGGAGGCGGATGTTGACTGTGAGCGCGTCTGGCAGAGCGGGCTGGTGCCATGGGTCTTGGCCAGGACTGGTTTTGATGTGCCTTCTGCAGAAGAGAGGGTAAAAGGAAAAAAAAAACCCGCGCGCGCTTGAAATCAGCTGGTCACGGGGTTGTGTGACAATAAACAAAATCGGAGTGGTTGGAGTCCTGCAAGCGGACTTTCAATTCAACCCACGGTAACTCGGCATCATGGCAGCCCTTCCGTAACGTTCAATAACGGGAGACTTTGTTGTGTCTTGTTTATTCACATCAACACGCGAAGTCGGAGTCTTAAAATGTATTATCTATCGAACGTTTCCGGGCGAGTTTCTGGTCGACTTTCCCGCCAGATACTCATCGCACATCCCTTCCGCCGCATTTTTTTTATCCTCTTTCCTCCACCACCATGGCCAACGTCGCCGGCCGCAAAAAATCAATCGCCTCCAACCCCGGCCTCGTAATCGAAACACCCGTCGCGAACAACAACATCCTCAACAAGGCCGCCTCCGCATCTACTTCCCTCTACCAGCAATGTTCCTCTCTCCGTGCCCGTCTCATGCGCATCCCGAATTTCTCTAATTTCTTCATTCTCTCTTCCCCGAATGGTGACCTCCGTCAGTCCACCGACCCTGTCACACAGCTCTGGGATTGCTTCACTCTTGGAATTCCCCTCTGCTTTCTCTTCAACCTCCTTCCCCCTCCAACTCGTCCTATTGGAGAGATAAGCACAGATCCCGCCACGTTCGACGTTTCAAACGAGAAGGAGAAGAAGCGCGCAATCGCCAAATTTGCCATGCGACTGTCTGAAATCAACAATTGCGAGAGGTTCACAGTGTCAGATTTGTGGGACCGTCACTCGACCGATGGCTTGGTCAAGGTGCGAAGCCCTCTTCAGTTGCCGGTAGAAATCCTGACATCTCGTAGGTGGTCAGCACGGTCACTACCCTCGTTGACCTTCTACCATCCGACATCTTTGAACCAGCTCCTATCTCCCCACAATTGCTCTCTTCCCAGGAGTCCATAGACTCCCTTACAAGCCATGCGCTGAATACAACTGTCCCTCCGAATGCCCATGATGCCGCTCGAAATAATATTATCAGGGAAATGGTGGAAACGGAACGTAAATATGTGCAGGATTTGGAGGTCATGCAGGTAATTTTCACACCATCCCGTTCCATCATCCATTTCTCACACTTATTAGAAATATGCGACTGCATTGTCGCAAAGCAACACAATAGACCAGGATACGATACACTTACTGTTTCCCGGTCTGAACAAGCTGTTGAACTTCCAGAGAAAGTTCTTAATCCGCTTAGAAAGCACTGCCGAACTGCCATGGAAAGAGCAGCGTTGGGGTATGCACTTTCTAGAGAACGTGAGCACTATTTCCTTTTTGGGTACCCAATGCCTTCTTAATGCATTTTCCATTGTGATTGCAACATCTCTTCATTTGGAACAATAGGAAGACGAATTTGCGGTCTACGAGCCTTATTGCGCCAACTATACCAATGCAGCAGATATTATGATCAAAGAAGAGCAGAACCTGTCGGTACGTGAACTTGTCACTTCACGTCCGTTACCGCCAATTGGTTTCCATGCGGGCCAGTTGATGTGACGACGCGTGGCATCAATCGCGTCTCAAAATAGCTTGTCTCATATTTCCATTTCTAGGTGCACAATAATTTGATCAACGCTAAATCAGAACTACCTGCTTTTCTGATTAAACCTGTTCAGAGAATTTGCAAGTATCCCTTGCTCCTTGATGTGAGCAATCCCTCTTTTTGTCGAATTCACATTTTTATTCTCTTTTAGTCCCTGATTAAGGCATCAACCATCACCGATTACCCCTATTATGAAGAACTCCAATCTGGTTCTGCTGCAGCTAAGCGGATAACAGACAAGATCAACGAAGCACAGCGTCGTGCGGAGAACAATCAAACAGTACGAAGTCTGGAAAGCCGTGTGAAAGATTGGAAGGGTCATCACTTGTTTAACTTCGGCAACCTACTACTCGATGATATTTTCACTGTCACGAAGTCAGAAGTTGATCGGGAGTACCATGTCTTTTTGTTTGAAAAGATCATCTTATGCTGCAAAGAGGCACTTCAAGCACCGCCAAGTGGCAAACGGGCCGGAAAAAATAACTCAATCCTGAAGAAGCAGCCCACCCCATTAGTTGCGCCCGTCCCTGGGGTACCGAACAAGAAGAAGGATTCTCCGCTCCTTCTGAAGGGTCGCATATTTTTGAATAATGTAACTCAGGCTATTCCAACCTCACCGAGAAATTCGATTGGTGAGTATGATTTTCGTTTGTCATCATTCACTAATTAACATTCCCCGAGGTTCTTCGACGGTGAACCCGTATTCTCTTGCTGTATGGTGGCGAGGTGATGATGATTTAGAGTACTTCACTCTTCGTTGTCGTTCGGAGGAGCAGTTGAAACAATGGGAGACCCAGATCAACAGACTTATCAGGGAAGTTGCTAGTCGAAGGGCTTCAGATCGAAATATCTCGCAATTTGTCGCACACAATAGCCATGCCTCCATACCTCCTCCGATTACGCAGCGGCCTCCTATTCCCTTCACTCATGACAGGGCATCCTCTTCAATGTCGCACACTCAATATATAAATAGCCTCCCGACTCACCCAGCAAGTGGTCGTCATCGCCCGAACACCCATACGAACGAAGAGCATTTTTCCATGTCATCGTCTTCGGGGTCATATTCTAGTGGCGGTTACCGCGGATATGTCTCAGCAGATGGCTTCGAGCTCGACCCGGACGACGAATATGAAGACTACCCATCACCCAGCATTCCTTCGTCAGGGCGCTGTACTCCGTTAGGCACACACCGTTTAGTTGGACAGATTATTCAACCTGATCCCTTCTCCGGAAATGAACATTCTAGAACACAAGCAGATGACACCCGCAATGGCTACATGCACAATCAATGGAGATCTATCAACAATTCTCAGCCATTCCCAAGTCCTACCGCTTCTATTGCACCCTCTTATCGCTCACTAGTGACACGTGCAAGTTCTACGACAAGTGGAACGGATGTTGGCTTTGGATCTGGCTCTCGACCTCCCCGAATTCCTCTTCACACACAATTAGGCTCCCAGAAGCCCGCGGCCCAATTTGATCAACCCGACACGCCAACTTCGGCCCATACTGTGCCCATTGCTCTGCCACTTGCCCGATCTAGGAGTGCAAGTCAACCAAGCGCATACGTTCCACAGACATCCCCACCTCCCATTCCCAACGCCACATGGACACATCGTTCACAGAGTTCAACAGTGGAAAATAAGCGAGGTAGTGGCTCAAGCCAATCCACTCGTGGCTCGTCGGAAGAATCACCGAACAGTTCGTCGCCGATAACACCATTTGGTTCTAGCGAATCATCATTGACAGGGTCAGGGCTGCGACAGTCACGGTCACAGATGTTTGAGAGCATGCCTCTGAATAATGGCCATCCGCCATCTGTGAAAGTTAAAGTCCACTTCCAGGATGATATCTTCGTCATCCAAGTCCCTCGATCCACGGAATTTAGCGAGCTCGTGGACAAGGTAGGGAAGAAGATACGTCTTTGTGGCCCACGTCGGGACGACACCCCATTGAGGGTGAGGTACAAAGATGAAGATGGTGATTTGGTCTCCCTTGGGTCTACCGAAGATGTCCAAATGGCTTTTGAGTCGTTCCGCCCGGGGGGACAGGTCACACTCTATGTCACATAGATTCTCCGTGACTGGTAATGTTATCGCGCGTTGAGCTTCGCCTGCTTCAATCACTCTCACTCTCACTTTGTTGGGATTCCACATAATGCCCCCTTTCTACCGTTCTGTTTAACTACATTCGTTCATCCCTTTTCTTTGAATTCTCATGTGCCTACTTTTTTTGACCCAGGGCTACCATCGAGCTTTCTCGTCCACCTTTTTTTTGTCATTTCCGCTCTATGAATTCTCTGTGTCATTCATATCATATCTAAAACATGGAAGAACATCGGTCATGTACAGCTCTGGATAGAACACTACACCCATTGCTACGGGTCTATGGTTTATTCTCTTGAAGAAGTGTTGTAATCTATGACGTTGATCCTGCTCTATCTAATGGGGTGGTCCTACAGGGCATCGGGCGACAAGTCACCCAAAGTGTGCAGGTCCATGGCACTCATAGCGCTGTGTAAGGAGCGAGAGTCGTCTCCGTACTCTGACTGCCCATCGATGGTTTCCTGCAATGGTATGAATTATACAAGCTGGGAAGAACACACCCCAAGGCACTTACATCAAAGTAGTGGTTGACCACGCTTCTGGGGGCTTTAGTAGAACAGTCAAAAATTAGCACGATTTTCGGTAGAGAACACTTACTCCTCGGAGTCCTGGGTAACCGGCATGTCATGCCACTCTGCAAGATATGATAGGCAACCAAGCCCGACCTGGCAAGAAGAAGAAAATAAGTTGTATGATTTCGCGGCCTTGGACATCCTCACCATCCTGTTTGGTGCGACGCTCCAAGCCCTCGGCCATTATCCGCGTGGAAGAACTGGAACAATGATGTTGCAGTAGCCGTGGATGAAACGATTGATACTCACTTCGTAAAACCAGACATAATCACGAAAGTGCGGATCACTGTCCAATTTTGGGTTGCCACCATTTGTAGCTCTCCTTCCCTGGACATCGCGCCCAAAGATGTGAATGATACGGTGTTGAATTTCTTCCGCAACTTCGACAAGGTTCATATATTCACCACTGCCAGTAGGGCACTCGACCTGAAGATCATCGCCATAATACTGATAAAACCTTTGAAGACTTTCGATAAGCAAAAAATTGACGGCAAGCCCTAGGCAAAACATGAGTCCTGGTGCCTAGAATGTGATTGGGCCTTACATATGGGTCCACGCCAGTTAGAGTTCCCCCCAAACATCCCCGAATGGGAATCGCCAGGCCAATATCTGATTTCATATCGCTCTCCTTGGGCGTACATTCCCCAAGGTTTGTCCTTGTGCAACTTTGACAAGCTGAATGATGTCCCGTTAGCTACGGGAAATGGGGCAAAGCGACCTCACATACGATCGAATACCATATTCACTCAGAAACTCATTTTCATCCAGCATCTTCTCCAGGATGCGGACAAGCCTCTCCTTGCTCGCGAGTGCGAGTAGACGCCGCTCTCCCCTTCCGCTCACTGTAAAGGGTTGAGAAAGCCGAGAGCAAGGTAAGGGTCACCACAATACCCTTCATGTTCGCCATATTTCGAGCCGAGACGTCTGGTCTATGATCAATAAACCATTCCATCCGCTTCCTGAAACCAGGAAAACGGTTGAGTACAGCAGGCTCGAGAACAAGGGTTGCATAGAGAGGAATGAGGCCAACAAGGCTGCGCACTGGCAACTGGATCGAGTTTCCGGGACCGAACTGGATGACATCATAATACATTCCGTCTTCTTCGTTCCAAAGGCTCAGCTCATTATCTCCCGACATGTATGTCATTGCATCAGCGATGAAGATAAAATGCTGAAGTTTGTCAGAGATTTGGGACGTTTACGATCTATCCATCCGTACCTCAAAGAACTTGGAGGCAATGTCTTCATATACCGGATTGTGCTTCGCAAGCTCAAGCGCCATGTTTAGCCTGGATACTGTCAAGGAAATCTAGAAGGACGGATCGCCAAACACTTACATATTCAGACAATAAAATGCCATCCAAGCTGTGCCATCCGCCTGGCGTAAACTCCCCCCTGTTGGCAGTGGCTCGGAACGATTGAAAATGCCAATATTGTCAAGTCCTAGGAAACCTCCCTCGAAGACATTGTACCCCCCCGAGTCCTTTCTGTTTACCCACCTGCGCAGATAGCCAAGGTTAGCAGTATTCCCCGTGACCACATATTACGGACCATGTAAAATTGAGCAACAACTTCTGAAAGACCCTCTCCAAGAATGGTATATCCTCCCGTCCAGTTAGCTTACGCTCTATCTTAAAGACCCTGAATGTCGCCCTAGCGCACATCAAGTCGATAGTTCAATCAAATCCATCGGAAGTCATACTCACCAAGCATGTACGGGCGGATTCACATCCGAGAAATTCCACTCATAAGCAGGAATCTGCCCATCTGGCTTCATGTACCATTCTCTGGTCAGCAAATCTAATTGCTTCTTAGCGAAAGAGGCATCGACAACGGCGAGGGGTATGCAATGGAAAGCGGTATCCCAAGCAGCAAAGAATGGATACTCCCACCTGGAAAACTAGTTATCGACGTTGTCAGACAGAGAAAATAAAAGCGTGCACTTGTCAGGCATAGAAAGAATGTCATCGATGTGCATGTGACGCCAGTCCTGATGAGCAACTAAACACAATCGGGTAATCAATTTTCCAAAGACATACTTTGTTGCGGATGTGTTTACGCCCTGGGGGTGGTGGAGGTTGTGCAGGGTCTCCTTCGATCCACTGACTTTGAATAAAGTGGTAGAACTGTTTCGTCCATAGCATACCACCCAAGGCCTGCCTCATTATTTGCTTCAAGTCGTCGCTCATCGGGCCAAATACGAGCGAGTTATAGAACTCATCTGCTTCTTCGCGTCGTTCCTCTACCACTCCATCAAAAATGCCCTCATCTTCCAAGTTTTGGACCGTTGAAACAGACTGCGAAGTCAACCGTATGCGCACAACCGCACAACCACCATTACCCGGCACATTCTCAAAAACATAATGCACCGCAGATTTTGTTCCCCGTTTTCTTGGATTGACGAAGGGAGACTGTCGTGAAGTATACGATGGGATGGGTTGTGAATGGTGCGCCTCCTCCGGAATGTTTCCTGGCGAGATCGGGTCGTTGGACTCGGAGGCAGGCCGTCGATGCCCCGGAATAATGTGGTCGTGGAATGCATCCTTCACATACGGCGAGGTGTTTTTCCCTCCGTAGAGACGGTGGAAGTTCGTATCGTTTTCCGTGAATATGAGGTCGGGTTGGACAACGATATCTTCGTCGGTGACAAACGAACCTTGCGCATCCACGGGTGGAGGAGAAGGTAAGCAGTACAAAAAATACTTTTCCATAGTCGGGTGTTTCACCCGGATATATTGAACCTCATTCTCCGCGATAGATCCAACTAAGGATGGCATCGCGGGCTTGACGGCGGGCCAGGACCAAGTGTTGCGGAACCATAATTGGGGGACAATATGAATTGTCGCAGGTTCTGGACCACGGTTGTAGCTGGTGATCCGCACATAAAGACTGTTCGGATCATCCTCGTCTTTTGCGTACTGAAAAATGGGTTCGGAATGGTAGCGCGGAAATAAATGACACGGACCTCCATGAAGACATCCCAATACCTGTCGTCTTCAAAGAGATCAGAGTCTAGGATTTCATATTCTGCCACGTATCGGTCCCGATGGACGTTCTCTTTCACGAGATCTTCGTAGGGATAGCTGCGCTGGGGGTACTTGTATAAAAACTTCATGTAGGAGTGGGAAGGTGTCGAGTCTAAATAATAGTAGAGTTCCTTGACATCCTCCCCGTGATTTCCTTGATGACCTGTGACACCAAAAAGGCGCTCTTTCAATATACGATCCTTGCCATTCCATAATGAGAGCGAAAAGCAAAGTCGCTGGTGGTTATCCGAGATACCGCCAATGCCATCTTCGCCCCATCGATAAGCGCGAGATCGTGCGTGTTCGTGAGGGAAATGGCTCCAAGCGTCACCATTATCCGAATAGTCCTCTCTAACGGTTGCCTGGAGAGACCGCCATGAACATCACGTCGACTCTCGAGGTTAGGCTTACCCATTGCCGATCGCTGAGATATGGGCCCCATCGTTTCCAATGGCGCAGTCGAGCATCATCCTGCTGAAGACGGTGCCGCTCCGCACCTTGGTATTCAAGCCCCAACTTTTCACTTAACCGTTGGCGGTAACTCTTTAGGATGAAATCGCCATGCAGATCGTTTACAACACGCGGGCTTGCTTTGAAGGGTTTTGGAGCAGGCTCTGATTTCAATGTTGGTTTTGGGATTTGAATGGTGAGACGGGGGTCGCGAGGGTCCGAGTCGCTCGATCCTGGGCCAGTGGAGTCATCATTGCCCCTGAAGAGCTTGTCTTGTAATGCTTTGGTAGAGCCCGAAGCCATGAGAATGAAAGGATGTGCTAGTGCGGATGATGGACGAAGTGCGACGGAAGTGTACCCCACTGGCGTAGTTCTTATCTGAACTGGACCTTATCTAACGTCTGATAGCCAGTATCCAAATCTGCACATGGATGCCTGACCTGAGCAGAGCAGCATGAAATCGGGGGGTATGTAGTATTCCTAGGTCTGAGCTTAGGCTGATAGAGTCGAAAAAACGACCAAACTAATTAAGGTACGAAAATTTACGAGCATGTGAAGAAAGACCCGCCCTGCAGATCCGAAAGTCCAAAGGAGACAAAGGGAATCAATCAGGTCCCTGGCGAAAATGCCCTATTTATTACCATGTTGGCCCCCCCGCAGCCATCAATACGCTTTGTGTCCAATTATATTCCCCAAACGCTCCATCTTCCGGAAGGTTTATGTCCAAGTGGCGGAACTTCGCATCTTTACTTGTCTCCCATGGGGGACCACGGCGAAGAGGTGTACCCGGCCCTGTCGGTCCCTGCGAACCCATCGTGCCGTCCTCGGTGGTATCTCTGACAGAAGTATCACAATCATCTGGGTCATCTTCAATGCCTAGTGCAAGTGAAATTGACGACTCGTCGATCGCGGTATTCAATACTGGGGGGTAGCTAAATCGTGACGACTGTGGAGCTGTGACCATTGACTCTGGAGAAGACTCGGGGGTAGACGACGATTGCAAAGCACTATCCTGCATGGTGGCTGCGATCGCTGGTGAATGTGGCGCAGGGGATGGCGAGTGTTTGGAAAACAGCAGATGCAGCGAAGGCTTCTTCAGTCGTCTGGCACGAGAAGCCATAGAAGCAGACCGTGCCTCCGCTGAGACGGAGGAAGACAAGGAAACAGAAGGGGTAGATTTACGATGGACGAGTGGATTTCGGACGACACTATCCCGTGGTCCGGGAAACTGGAACAGAGCCTGCGAAGGCATTTGACTGGGCCGCAAACGCGACACCGGCAGAGATATGGATTCTGCGACGGTAGGAGGGTTCGATGAGTGTTGTTCATGACACTCATCGAGCGGCAATGGCTTGATCAGCTGCATAGGTGACCCAGATGATGAAGCGACAGACAAAGAATCTGTTGAACATGACAGAGAAGGTGGCGAATGTGCGTTAACTAACTTGAAATTTAAGGACGTGGGAGTGACAGGGCGACCACATTGCGATAAATGAGAAGTTGATGAACTACCGTCTGTTGCAGAAAATGAAGATGACGACGTCTCAGTATCAGGCGCAACGTGAGGAATTCCATCATGGTCCTTAACAGATGGTTCTGAGGGCTCCGAAGGAGATAAAGAAGGCGTGGAAGTTGATTCGTCTGATAAAGGTAAACTGGGAAGAGGTCGAATAAAGCGCTTGTTATCACTTGATGATTGCAGGTGCGAAGCCCTCTCAAGGGTATCGCCGGTCTCCTGCACGCCTAAATTCGAAAAGCCCCCAGGTAACTGGGTAGTAACCTCTGCGGACATGCCCAGGTCTTGGGGTTCTTTGCATGTATAAACGCCATTCCAAATGCCCTGACTTTCACATAGTGCTTGCAATAACGATGGATTCATCTTCAGACTAGGGCGCAGCACAAGCAATAGGTTGCTGAGAGGCATCTTCGTCTCTGAACTCCTCCTTGCGGTGTGATTGATTACTTCAATCACTGTCAAGAGTAAGTCTCGATTTGCCTGTGGCAAGCGAGATATAAGAGACGAGAAAGCTGCACGTAGCGATTCGGATGGCGGATGGGCTTCGGCAAAGCTTGGCACTGAGAGTGAAGGGGGTTTCCGAAGACCATATATGTTTTCTGGCGGTGATGGATCCTGAATATTATTGGTCAACCGTTCCGATGCCATAGCGGCATCGAAATAGGGCATCAATTGGTTTGTTAAGATAGGCTCTGGCACTCCAGTGAAAATGTCATTCACAGGAAACACCCAAGCGAACCTAGCCACTCACGTTCTCGTAGGAAGGTCTTGAATACAGACGCGACTGCGTGGGGGTCCAAGTCACCGGGGTTAGATTGTGCAATATCAAAATCGGCCCCTGTATTAGAACACTTCATCATTGATCTATGATATAGATCATCGATACTCACCAGTATCGAACTCAGCACGTAGCTTGGCCACATGAAATGGACGGCCGTTGACACTATAAACAAGCAATTAGTATCCATAAATTAGAAATAAGGGATTGTAGTACTTGCCGGAAAAGCCCCTGTTCTTGAATCCCCCATACAAGAATATGCTGTACACACCTAACCACTAGGGCGGGAACATGACGACTTTCTAGTGGTGCTGAGGGCCGACTCCATTGGACAGAGTTCAGCTGCTTCTCGCCATCATGTGCCACGTCCCGCATACGAAGAATACCCAAAATAGAATCTATCGCGGTCTCTTCCACACAGGTTCTGAGCTCCCTTCCAAAGACCAAACCATTGACAGCCACCCCCGGGGCTGAGGTACGAACTGGACCCCGGAGGCATTTACCTAGCCAAGGCCCCTCGTGATCAGACAGGGACGAAGCAGTGGAACTGACAGATGGTGTCTGCGGATTGTGGCGAAACTTCCTCCCATAACCGTAGTGCGCGGACTCCGAGTGACTTGAGCTTGCACGTGAATTCGAGGGCCACTCACCAACTGGCGATGCAAGAGGGCTCGAAAATGGGCTTCTCGATCCCCAGACGCGACCCATCCTTTCCACCGCACGTCGTGCAAGTCCGGCAGCAGGCGCAAAGCCTGATGTCATACTAATAGTTGTCTGACGGACCGAAGGGTGGGGAGAATGAACTTTTGAAGGAGATGTATCTATCCGTGGGGTATCGGGAAGATCTGGTAACGTCCGTTCTATCCGTGAGTTGATTGGGCGAGATGCTTGGTTTGAAATGGCGCCAGCGTGCCGTATTGGGGTATCCATACTTGCGTGCAGCGGCAACGAAGAAGACGTCGTCGTTGCAATCTCCCTGGTGGTAAGGCGTTCCCGCTCACGGCCTTCCGATGTCGATCTTGGGAGAGTCACCGTGACTGTCTCCATGCTCATTGTTGCATTTGGAGGGGTAGGGTTGGAAATCATCAATGCAAGAGGGGGGGCGAAATTGAGGGATTGGGATCTCCGATCCCTAAGTCGCAACGACGGAGCGGGAGAAGCACGACTAAACCCTCGTCCTCTTTCGTCGGTTTCGGTCCCATTCTCTTCCTCAGCCATGACATATTCCGCATCCGTGATAAGCGCACTTAGGCGCTTATTAATAGGTACAACAGTATGTGTGGATTGTAGAGACTCCGCAAGCGAGACCGGGCGAGGCGTCCTGGTCCCTAAAGCAGGGCGAATAGTGTGGAGACTAAGCGTGGAGTCACTTTTCCTGCGAACCTCCTTAAACTCCGACCGGTCAAGGTCTTTCCTTTCGTTTTCCTTGAAAACAACCTGTTCCATGTGTTCATCTGTGTTCCTCATGTAATCTATAGCTGGCACGATAGGGCTGGACGTTGTCATGATGGAGATGCGCTTATCGAAGTTGGTGTTAACTGGCGGGAGATGAGATGACAGGGAATTCGGCTGATGTGCTTGCTTAGGTGGTGGAGGCGGAGGTGGTAGAGCGAGGCGAGTCATTGCAGGAGAGGCAGGTGCGGATTTTTTGTTAAAGACATGTTGAGCGAGCTGGAGGGTGAGCTGCTTTGCTCCCAACTGACGCGATCCAGTACCCGATGCTCCACACGCAAATTCGTCGATTTGCGATTCCTTCGCCTTGACAAGTCTTTCATTAGATGAGGTTACTGGGTCTGATTTTTTCCGACGTCCAGCAAAAGCGCGCTTAAACCGATTTCCGGCACTAGATCCCGGAACACCTAGAGAGGAGGGAGCCGATGATGGGGAAAATGAGGTAGTGACTTGAGGCCGGCTGACAACCTGACCCATTGAAAGCGAGGAAGAAGAAGAATGAGGACGGTGACCTGAAGCAGGTATGCCAAAGATATTCTTGAACGTGGTGGAAGGGGGCAAAGGGAATTGATCGGCACTTGGGAAGCCTGAATGAGACGGGGCTGTTGCGGGTGGCACCATGGTCGAAGCAGCTGACGACGAAAATGAGGATGAAAGCGAGGCCGAAAACGTGGAGAATGATTGCTTGTTCTGGACCATGAGGTACTACTGGCTGAACCGAGGTTTTCAGGCGTGATATGCTGACGGGCGGATCGGGCCAAGCTAGATATGAACTCGAGGATCACCTAAATGAGATAATTGGTGCTACAATGGAAAAAAGGGCTTAAAGCGGTCAGTACGAATTTCAGAAAAGGATGGCACATGGATAGGGAATGCAGTGCGGTGACAGCAAGGCCACAAACGTGTAGGACTGGTCACTATTTGGGGGCGAACGAAGGCAAGCTCACCATGCAGACCCTGAAGGAAAAATGCAAAGGACGGCCGGGCGATACTTGATGATCAGTCAAGACCATCAACTGCCTCTGCGAGCGGCCAATACGGCTGGGACAAAAGAAAATGAAAGAACGGAGAGTACACGCGGCAACGCTGAGCCGTCGTGTAGGACGACCTTGAGAAAGCAATACGAAGCTTTCGTTACCACAACAGCCAACTTTGGACATAACGTAAAATATTGGAAAATAAATAAATTATTTATTAAATTGTTGTATATATTCCAAATATACCATATACCATACATCTATACAAATCCTTCTCAATAATGGAGGCTTGCTTGCTCTACCTCATGGAGGTCCAATAAGCGAATCTTTGACCAACTCATAGGTAAAAAAGGACGTCGCTATACTCGGCGCAACTTTCACTGTGATCCGGTCCGTTCAGTATGGTGTAGTAGTTGTACGTGCTGGCCACAGCATAACAGACTCACGTAAATTAGGCCAGATACCACGGTATAGCCCGCGGAACCCTTCAATCCGAATGATCGTCCCTAACGCATCTAATGCACCATTGTACCGATATCCCATGCCTCCATCCGGCATGCCGACAACTTGCATCTTCCTTCTTAGGACGTCAAATGGAAACGTCAGCGTTTGCGAAACAGACCCTTCAGTTATTGTTTCGTTGAGCGAAAGCGAAAAACGGGTGAAAATATGCTCCTCACCTGCTAGAGCACCGCACAGCAGTTTCCTAGGAATGCTAGTTTGACCTGGCGGTGTAATGACACCCCGCAGGGCCTCATACGCTGCAAAATTGATCCCAACATATGGAGCGACCCCCACTGCCGTCGCAATTACTCCACGGTACAACCCACGAACGCCGCCCTCTTCACGCATAACTTTGAGAGTCATCCCAAGTACTGACAAATCAGCCTTTGAGTAGCGTGTACGGGAGGAGGAGCCGGATGGACCAGAGGCAGAAGACAAGACAGAACTTGCAGATGAAGGTGACTGATCCTGGACAGATATACTGGCTGTGGCGATCGATAAACGAGAACGCACGAGGTCCAGAGGGTATGTAGAGCCTGAAACCACATCGTCTGAACATCAGAGTGAATCGGGGACCAGAGCATTTCGTACAGACTGAGGTAATGCCAGCTAGTGCACCACTAACCAACCGTGTCGGGGTATCGAGTTCCTTAGTCCCATTGCTAGTGAAAAGCTGTCCACAATTTTAGCTGCAAAACAGCAAGAGCACTGTTCACTGACCTTTTTTAATTGCTCGTAAGTTGTGAACTGCACAGCACTGTAAGGCACTATCCGCAGGCAGTTGATCCCATTTCCTCGCATAAAGCCCGCAAAACCTTCCTCCTCCCATATTCTCACAAGACTGCGCCAGACTCCCTTGTATTGGCCACCTGAACCAGGAGGTTGCACTTGCCTGTAATACCGGTTTTTTGTTGAGATCACCAGAAGTAACATTGTCACTCACTGTATAATCTTGAGCCTCTCAAGCGGACTTACTACAGTCCGAGATGTAGCGCCTGCGATACCTCCGGCCACGAAGTAACAGAGAAGTTCAGGTGACCAAAACCCATTTTTTTGCGCGTTAGCTTCTGCCATCGAGGCACGAAGACTTGAACCTTGCGACAGTCGACAGTCAAGGTTACGGATGGAAGGACGTATGTATAACTATAAGATTATGAAATCGACACTTCTTCTACACTACACATAATCTTAGTTTTCGAGGAAATTATATATTATATATATTTATGTAATGTCAAACTGGTAACTTACGCTAAAGTAACTTATTGCTAGCAAGTATGTACCAGGGCCATCGAGTACAAGTCAATCAATGTCAGTCATTAATCAACGCGCTCCAATATACGCTCATCCAAGCCTAGCCTTCTTCCTAGAAGATCCGCCTTGAATTGCGGAGTACCCTTGTATAGCTCCGGCCCCGGCACTAACGCTTGCGAAGCTGGTTGTGCTGCCCGGCTTGGATTGCTGTGACAGATGTTGCCCGGGTCCGTGTCCAAGTGCAGTTGGACCTTGTGGTTGTGTATGAGATTGAGTTGGCGCAGGAACACCCACCATTGAAGGTGCCTCATCTTGAGTGATTCGTCGCTGTGGTGGAATTTGGGGGGCCGGGACAAACTGAAATACACTTCCGGTTGTTCAGATAGAGCAAGTATGAGTACAGATCCATGAGAAGGAAGAACACAAGTCCGACTAACTTCCACGTAGGTCGAGGATCTTCCTGGAACCACCTGTGACCCAGAGCCTCTTTTGCGGACAATCGTCTGTCGGGATCATACGCGAATAG
>JBBPKO010000086.1:50805-70299 GCA_038089295.1 Xerocomus amazonicus
CTATTTTCTCATTCGCTCGCAAACACTCCACTTCTGTTCGTATCATCGGCATAGCAAACACCCACACCCTCCCTGTCTCCTCAAGTCTATCCGATGACGACGCAACTGACGTTCTGACCCTTCATTTTGGCGCATACACTGCTTCTCAATTGCTCGATGTCTTACAAGCACGTCTATCGCCACTATCTGGTGCTGAGACCTCCGAACCGCTCAGCAAGTTTCTCCCCGCTGGACCCCTGACCTTGCTTTGCAAGAAAATTGCTTCCCAAACTGGGGATGTAAGGACGCTTTTCGAGGTCCTTCGAGGTGCAATCGACCTTGCCCTATCATCTCCCATCCCCGCTGCCGAAAACCCCATGGTAACACCCATCCCTGCCGTCACACCAAATCACATCTTGGCTGCACTCAAGGCTTACTTGCCCTCCGCTAATTCCCATTCCAATGCCTCGTCTACACAAGCTGCAAACAACAGCGAGACGGCTGTCAAGGTTCGCAGTCTTGGCTTACAATCACGACTGGTGCTACTTGCAATTGTTCTCGCCTCCAAAAGGAGGGACGCTGCCCTTCCTCTATCATCCATCTCAAATGCTCCTCCCAAGACCCCCACTAAACGGACGAGTGTAACCTCCAAGGCCCGCATTCTCGAGCTTCCCCAGCTCTATACTTATTATGCTACGATCCTAGGCCGTTCTGAAAGCGGAATTTTCGCTCCCGTTTCCCGTAGTGAGTTCTCCGACCTCGTCGGTGTGCTGGAGACATCCGGCCTCGTGTCCTCTTCCACTCCTCGTTCGACAATTCTCTCACCATCAAAGTCTGCTCGCCGCGGTGTCAGTCGATCATCGTCATTCGGATCGCCAAGCAAAGGTACATCATCTAGTCAGGAGATTCAATTGGTCGACTCTCTTCGTGTGGAAGAGGTGTTACGAGGCTTGGGCTTGGATGTGACACTAACTAGCACGGATCCGCGAGAGGAAGAAGTGCGTGCAATATGGGCCCAGGAGAACAGGCGGACCACCAAAGACATGATTCCGACGTTACCTTCCTTACGGGACCCGGACCTCCTAGATGGTGCTTTCAAATGCTGATATACACTTTTTTTACACCTTGTAAGATATCATGCGGCCAATCTTGTTCACCCTCCTTGTTACTTGTAGGGAATGTTTCGGCTTACGCTTATATAGATTTATACCTGCGCAAAACACGGACTACTACTCACATTAATGTAACCTTTGTCTCATGCTCGCAATGTCACCTTTTTTGCCCACCAATCGTTCTGGTTTAAACTTGTCAAGAGATGTCGAAGTGAGTCTACCCCACTTGGTGGTGCCTGAGACTCCCGCTCCCGGTATGCAACTTGGAGATGTTCTGAGGCCTGGCTCTTTCCATGCTTTTCCAATATGACTTCTAGCGCTCTGATCTGACGATCAGGTCAATAGCTACCCCGTATGTGAATACCGTCCAGCTTACCAATGCAGATACCTTTTTACGGAATGAAGTATACAGCGCATCCAATACGGGCGATGCTTGATACTCTGTCATCCGGCCGTCCTTCAAATCGCCCACTAAGATGCAAAACTCGAGAATCATTTCCAATGTTCCTCTCAAAAGGTCGCCAGCAGCTCTTTGAAACGATCTGAGGAGACAAGCACTAAGAATATCGTCCAGAACAGACGAGTGACAGTCCGCAAGGGCGAAGACGTCCCCGAAGCCATTCGGCGCATCGGGATTCTCCCGGCAACCTGCAATGCGTGACAGGAACCCATCAAAATTACCTTTGATGGCTGTATCATATATATAGGTGGAGAGCGCGCTAAGAAACGCGTGTGCCACGAACCGGAAATGAAGTAGCAGTCTACCAGAAGAAGAGACCGTTGGAAATAGAGGTATCGCAGTAGTACGTGTCAAACGGAAAACGGAGCGGATCGCACATTCAACTACAATAGCTTAGTCTTTTAACATAGAAAAGCTTGTCAACTCACCTCGCGTCAAGCGAAGCAAGAGTGCAAACATTCTTTGATATTTTGATAAAACCGTTGTCGGGATCAGTGCTTGCAGGGGCTGTGGGACCTTGTAATCGAGATACAAGAAATCCAACGCTCTGTTATATGTGAACGTGGGCAGTGGCTCGAAATAAATCTGGCGTACTCGATAGCTGTAGATTGCTATATCAGCCTTCATTTAGATCGAACATATAATCGACTTACAGAGTGGATCGAGCCATCGTTCGTGCCCCCTACCACCTAGCTCACGTACAGCAAAGCCTAAGCGATATTCTGCTTCACTCATTACACGATGTGCACCGTCTACCTCAGGAGTGATACTTGGAGGACTATTCTGTTGAGAATCGACTATCACTGTACGGAGGAGGAAACTGAGCTCGGAACCACCCGGAGGCCAAGAATCCCTCGTTACCAGGAGGGGTGCAAGTCCTACAGGCCAACGGCCCGCGTGAGACTGGTCGGGTAGTACTGTGCCTTTTGACCCATACCTCAGGAGACTATACTTCTGCAGGCTGTGGCTTGCTCTGTCCTCTGCATCGGAGAATAATGCGGCCGAGAGTCGCAATTTGAAGGACTGCGAAGTAAGCATCATATGAGACCGAAGTAGTTCGAGGTGTGCATCAATGCAAAGGAAAGAGGAGCGGTCAAGAAAGACAGCTAAAAGCGCGCGCGAGAGAGACGAAGCATGATCCTGGAGAGGTGTAAACATGACTTCGCATAGGATGAGCAGATTTGGAGAGATGTGTGGCAGCATATTTGGAAAGGCGCCAATGAGTCGATCAAGCGCAAGTTGCGAGTCGCGTTCCGGGGACGAGAAGGATCCTGGTTCCAATTCAAAGACTTTAAACTCAGAAATCAGATCATCCCCCAATGATTGCTTCGTTTGTAAGTTATCTGTGGAGGGGTTCAGGGGATTTGCTTCCGGGGCTATAAGGTCGTCGTCGACAGTCCCAATCCACTGGTTCTTAATTCTTTCTTCAGTCCATACCCATGAAATTTCTTTCGAAGGTAACCCGGAAGAAAATATTGGGTGTTCTGGTTTGGCAGCCTCTAGTAGTTTTAGCGATTTGTGAGCGACTGGAAGGATGCTTGCCAAGCCTTCCGGTATAAACCCCGGAAACGGGCCATTTACATCGATGCCGCCCTCCTCATCGCGCAAGGAATTCTCTACATCATCGCCTTCCAAATGAAATGTAGTGTCCATAAGTTGAGTCTTCTTGGAGCTTTCTCCATGTAGTTGAGAAACTTCGCCATAAGACAACAACTGGCAGAGTGCTTGGATGTAGGGCCTGGATGAGGTCATCAGGATGTACGCCATGGCAGCTGTGATATGACTTGGAGAGTGTTGTTCTATATGCTTTTTAGAGGTCTCGTAAACCAGGGATAACAAGTCGACCGGAGAGGTCGGAATTGCGGAAAATTTATCAGGTGCGATGTCGATGCTCTAGCTTGGAAATGAGAATGATGCCCCTGTTGAACCATCTGTCACGCACTCTAGAACACATCGAGGCGAGCGAAATCACAGTCTGCTCTAAATCAGCGTAGTAAAGCCATATCGTAGCGAGGCAGGGATCAGCCATGATTTCTGTGACCTGAGAAAGCGGTCCACAGGCCAAACGTTTACGAATGAATGTTAAGACAGATGAAAGACCGTGGGCGAAAGCATGCACAGTAGTATTAACATGTCCTTGTCTCAAAATTTCAAACGTCACCCCGACGAGCTGTAGCAAGCACAAATAACGACCTTACCTCCCACGAAGCTGCTGAATGACTTGGTCTAGGCGACGTATGAGAGTGCCCAATTTAAGAAAGCGTTGCAGGATACTTCAAGCGTGTCACCACAAGTTAGAAGAGTTCAAGTAGTCGCGAACCTTGGTGACATCCCGTTGTGTGTCAGCGATTCGGACGTATTCGATAATGATACCTGGACAAATGATTGCGAGGGTGTATCCCAAACGTATAAAGGCGACGAGATTCCGAGTACAACTAGATGGAGGGAACCAAACAAATCGTCGTCCGCAATCCGAACGTTGTCTGTCATTTTCGCGTGAATCCTAAGCTGGGCCCTAAACCATCGTCAATAGCACTGATCTTTGGTTGTCTTGCCTTCTATGATATCAATAATGACTGACCAACTCTGCAAGGAGCCCAAGAGACTGGGATGTTGCTCAGTCAAAAATGGCGACTTGCGACTGCTTGCAGGAGGATTTGGATCCCAGGACATGGAACAATCCTATCATGGACAATGAGTATGGGTTGTTTTAACGCGAATCATGCTAACAACAAGTGTTCGCACAGTGACTCGAGATTGATGGACTAATGCATCGTTCCACACCAGAGGCTTGGAGTCCCGGACCGGATCATTGGAAAGTGCTTCTGGGTGAGACTGCGCGAGTGAGGGAGATCGGGGACGGCTATTTAACGGTGTTCTAGGTTCAGTATTGGACAAATGTATGGTTTGGATGATTGGATCTTGTGGTTTGTCGGCTAACTGGGGTATGGAGAAACACGAATGGATGGGTTCCAAGACAGGGAGAGCAAACTTTTCGTGTCCCTGCAGCCATCCAACCGTCTCATCCATTATATTGAAGAGGATGATACAAACTAAGTTGGGTTTGATAATATTTGCATGAGCAGGCACGACTTGTATCAACATCAATTCGTAAGGTATTAGAACTAGCTGAGGAGGCTAATGGTTTATTAGGTTATGTCGCCATTTCTACGTGGCAAAGAATCCTATGACAAATATAATGCACAAGGCGGGACGCTCCATTGGGCTCTCCAGGACACCCACCGCTAGCCAGAACTTCGATTTCTGCCTTCCTTCGGGTGTGTAATATGCGCATCAGTTCTTTCCTATTAAAGTTGTGAGAGAGTGCCGCTCCGGTCATCTTAGACTCCTGCCTCCATTCTACGGGTATGTTGCTTCCATGATGAAACAGCATCGCCAAGGCCTGCAGTAGTAAATCCTGCAAGAATGATGACCAAGTACTACATAACCTACCTTTTTGGCATCATGTTCCGTGATAGGAATCAGTGAATCCAGGTGAATGTTCAGGCTGCAATGAGTGTGTAAAAAATGGTGCATGAGTCGGCCCGGTCCCTACCGTGCAAGATCCCCAGCTCTGATCCCAAGCCATTGTATGCGATGCGCAGCAAGCTTCTCATTCTCGTGTCGAAGGCTTTGGCTGCCGTATCTGTAAACCGAAAGTATATCCAGACCATACGCGTCTCCATCAACCAGACCCATTATCGGTATGCTTGCAGACATTTTAGGTGTGAAAGAAAAGAAAAATCGCGACAGCGTACCTGTTTGGCAGGTTATCTGATAGCGATTTTACGAGCTGCCGAGTAGCTACATCTGGATACCCTTTACCCTGGAAGGCAAAGTGAGCAAGCTCCGAAAGAGGGAGATTCCTTACTGTGATGATTAGCCCACGTCCAGGAAGTCCTGGGTATTTGGTAAATTGTAATCGGCATAAAGTTTGAAAAACTGCCTGGATGTTGAAAATGAGTAGCCATCAAGCCCAATAAAATAGCGAGTGACCTCTTTCTCTATCACAAGGACCCAATCAACATCCGATTTGACCTCGAACCGTTCGATATCTTCTCCAGCAGGGATGAGTGTACCCTAATCACAGAATTGGATACGATTGAATGTTCCCGATGACGTGCATACTTCAGAATCGTTTGCTTGTAAAAGCTGGCCGTCAAGCAAGTGTATAGTCAAACTACTGCCGCAGACGAGGCCTTTCGAAGTGGCACGCTGCATGCATCGCATAAGTTCAGCCACAAGACGCGGTTTCCCAGAGGTGATTCACGATATTTAAATCTGCTCTATCGAGCTCCAACGTTACCGCAAGGTCGTCCACGAGCTGTGCTGGTTAGAAACCGTCGGGTTTCGTTAGTTGTCTCACCTTGTCTACTGTTCTCTGCGATTTGAATAGCATGACATCTTTGTAGAACAAATCACTGCGATCTGGAGGTCCGTCAGCCGACTCCGAGTAAGACTGGGCCCTACCGCTTCGTTAGAGAGAGATCCTGGCTGAGGGCTTCGTGAGCAAAGTTCATCACTCGTAAAAGTTGGGCTGATCAGTGAATATGAGGCTTGAAATGAACCGAATTCTTCTTTGCGTACCGATTGGTTTTGAGCTAGGACTCTTGCTTTGGGCGGGGAAGCGAAGAACTCGTGAGGTGCATCTACGCGACACGGTTTACCTGTGAAAGAAAAGAGAGGATGAAGCTGACTGTCCCTCACCCCCCATGTTCATCGCCTTTTCGCCTGTCTGCAACTTGAATCTCAATTTTGCCATCGCGCCGCCTGGGTTTTTCCGCTCGCTGAAACTTTTTGAGCGACATCACGATTTGCTCCAGAGTGGTGAGCGTAAGATGTTCAATCTGAGCTAATGCATCGCTGTGGCCCAACCAGTTTATATGCGCTTGGAAAAGAAATAAGATGAAACGTACGCTGTCCGAGCGTCTCGTCCATCGAGGTCTTCAGTCTCGTCGCATTCACAAGCTTCAACACTGTCGTCTGAGCTATCCTCTTCTGGCTTTACCATCTTATCGCACCCGGGGCTTGAATGATAGATACATCAGCAAAACTGAAGAGACTAAGGAATGAGTACCATGAAAGCTGGCGTTAGAGTAAACTAAGCGAGAAATCACGCCAATGTCATTGACGACTCAAAACACTAGTAGTTTTATACCATACCAAATAGAAATACACGAGCCGTTGTTCATGCGGGCGATGGATCAGCCCCACTTTGGTACATCTACGCCAAACCAGACAGGAAGTTTCCGCCAAAAATCTTCCTTTGCGGCAAGGACCGCCGCAGAGAACTCCGCACGGCAAATCTCGCAGGTTCGCATCGTAGAAGAACCGTCCTCAGGCAGACTTTCCCTTGCTTGCATCGCCTCGGCTTCAGACATGGCATACAACGGATCCGAAGTGCGGTGACTGATGATTCCATTGATATCTCGAAGGAGTTCAAAGGTGATTGCCTCGAATGCAATTTGACAAGAGCGTTTAGTGAGAGGATTTGGATCATTACGACGAAGGCACCATGTGGAGGGGGATCTTCCTTCGAGTTCGTTCACGATAAAGGTCGAGAAGAAGCGTGCGGCATGTTCACGACCACGGAGAACACAAACAAGATCACTTTCATCTAGACGGGTGTAGTCACCAAGCTGAGCGTTGAAGACACCTGTCGCGGCTTGGCTGGGGGCGGAACGGGAGAGGTCATACATCGCGGAGGGCAAAAGAAATGGAGCATTAATGTCTCTGGCCAGTTTGATGACCTTTCTGCAGTTGAGAATGGCAGTGAGTCAGTGGTCGTGGTGTCAAGAGATTACCGACACGGGATGGGGTAAACCGGGGCGAGGGGAGTACACGCCATCGGGAGAGGTGACGCTGCATTCACGGGACTCCCAGGAGGAGAGGGATGTCGGCCAAGAGTTTGAAAGAACGCGGAGAATGTCTTGGCGGATACGGTGGACCTTGTAGGTGGTGAGGATACGAAGGAGGCTGGCGACGATGGGAAAGCCCTGTTCGTCGTAGGACAGAAAGGAGCTAGACAAAGTCAAGGCGGGTGCGGTAGACGAGTACAAGAGAAATACAAACATGCCATCGTACAATGCCTGCAGGAGATATGCGACGCTGCGAGGCGGATCGGGTAGCGAGAGCACAGGACGACCGTCGATCGCTGGAGTGGTGTCCATTGCTTTGATGAGTTCGTGCAAGACCTGAGAATGTCTTGCAAGTAGACCCTGATGTACAATAAAACAGTCAGACCCGGCGAGGACGACGACGTTGCCGTCGACAAACGAGAGATCAGCGTGTCGGACGAGCTGCTCGTCGCTGTTGGCCATCAGTACTCGTGGGAATTTCTACCTTGGCTCCCTTCAAATTCCTCCAAAGCCACGTCGTCTGACTTTTTTTTTTCTCTATCTTCTCGTTCTCCACCATGGCCGATGTTACGTCTTCTCCTCGTGTCATTCCCGGTGCTCCTCCCCCCATCGCTTCTTCAAAATCTCAAAGAAAAAAACGCAGAACCGGCGCTAAGAGTAAAACTCCCGGTTCCCCCGTAGAAGGCTCGGTCACCTTTCCGGACGCACCCTCCCCAGCTCCTGCGGATAGGTCTCCTAACGAGACAGACGCAAAAGAGGAAAATGCTGCTCATGAACTTGTTGCAGCCTCAGAAGCCCTTACACACGACGACCTCAATGCTAAATCTAGCCCCGCCGTCGAATTTGTGCAGAAACGCATGCGCACCTTGAACAAGAAAATCGTTTGTTTTCTTATCCTTTATACATTCCCTTGTTAACCTGACCGGCCTCACAATAGTCCCGGATTGCAGGCTACGCAACGACCGATCCTGAAAAACTCGATGATGACCAAAGGCGGTCTCTCAAATCTCTTTCCTCTCTCGAGGCTGTATACAAAGAACTCGAGGATGTCAAAAAATCAATCGAGGTGTGCATCATCATATCGGTGACCAACCCCACCCATGCGACACACTTGTAGGCATGCGAAGCTGAGTTTTTCCGTGATCAAGCATCGAAGCGTGCGGAAGCGGAGCGCCTAGCGTCTCTCAAAGTTCAGGAAACTCTTTCTTCTACGCAGGCAAGACTTTGTGACACTCATGTGTTTCTATTTGATGTCATCTTACATTCCCTTTCAGGCTTCATATATTTCAAGGACGTCTTCAATATTGACACTCCTTCGTCTGCGTTCGGTGCTTGCGGCTGGTGATATTCCCCCTTCAGTGCTCGATTTTGATGAAAGTGAGGGCTCTGCGATCTTCGCGGTATGCGATGCGCTGTTAGGAGAAGAAAACGATACCAAACAAGCTATACTTTCTGGTTTGTTGTCTGGCGAGGGTGACTTCGACGGCGTATCATGTGAGTTCTTTTCTTGGAACCTTGAGGTCACGAGACCACTTGATATTAACACTTGCTTCAGTTACCCGACTGTTCAGCATTGTGCAATCATTTCTACATCCGCCACCACGCGAGCCTAGCCCTCTGCCATCTGAACCGGAGCAAGTCGAAACTGAAGTTGCACCCGAGGATGAGCCAGTATCAGGTATTCCCGGTTCTTTGAGTGTCTCTAGTAGCTTCCATTTCATGCAAGCGAGCGAGCTGGAGACGCCAGCGGTACAAGACGACGCCGAATGGGTAGAGAAACCTGACGCAGAACTCAATGGTGCTTCCAAAGAACAAGCCCAAGTTGTGGAAGAGGTACCCATCGAACCAGTCGAAGTCAGATTTTAGTCTATTTTCTCGACACATGATTAACTTGCCGCTTACAGACAATTTCAGCTCAGCCGATCGACTGGGCGGAGGCAGATGACGAGGGTGGGCTGCCTTCGATCGCGAACTTACAAGCAAGTTTTGCACCATCTGGATCGGCGACACCTGTCGCTCAGACAATTGAAGTCAATCTACCCTCATCAGCGCAGCTCGTGAATGGCGATGTTTCTGTCCCTGCAGCACAGACAGAGGACGATGGTTTCACTCCGACATCTCGTGGGGGTCGCGGACGTGGCAGAGGTGCTCGCGGTGGCATGCGTGGAGGCTTCCGCGGTGACAGGGCTGGTTTCCACCGTGGGGGAGAGCGGGGTGGCTTTCGGAGCAATCGGGGTGGTGACCGTGGTAAATGTCTAACCTTTCTTGAGAATCTCGCAATAACATTTGTCGAAGTGCACCGCGGCGGCAATCGCACAGAGAGTGACTGGCGTAATAGTGGTGACGGCGAGCAACGTGGCAGGGGTCGTGGCAGGGGCCGAGGGCGGAATGAAGGCGGGGAACGGCGAGGTACGTGACACTTTTAGAGGACCCATGTACCCACGGCTAAGGGACAATATGACAGCGTCTGGTCAGCATGAGCCTCGTAGTGCTCCTCCGTTGTAGGTATTGATATGTGTGTGGGTAATGTAGACGCGTTCCTGAGCCCATCAACTGGGCGGTAGGATACCGTGGGTGCGGGAGTGATCATTGTCGAAACCTCTAGTTGGGTGTTTTAGCGTATGTTATCAAGTTCAGTAAGACATTGGTGCGGAAGAGATCGATGACAAGTCCCTCGGTCACGGTCAGACACTACGGCTGCAACTTTTGTGGCAATCTCGAGTCACTAAAGAGGTTCAAGTCGTGGATTTCGCATTCAATATCAACAAAACTGCATGGGAAACAATCACCCTCGAATCTGAACTTGTCAAATAATGACACTAACCGGTAGTGATGGTAGCTAGAGCAGTTTAAGTCGCATAATCGGAGGCGCACAACACATGTGCTTTGATTCCACTCACTGTGCGCCCACCTTCTTTCATTCGCCTTCTGTGAATGATCTGGCATAAAGGCATTCATGTTGTCTCATAGTCGCCATGTTTCGAGCCGATAATTCTTGGAGGCAGAGCTGTGACATAATTCAGGACTTCAAGCTTTCCCAGAAAGCCTGGAAACTGGACAGTGCGGGGCTGGGGGCATGGACATATTAGTGATGCGATAGCTCTGAATTAGAGGCAATATCAACTACCGACGCATACGAATAACAAGAACGTACGCACCGCTGAAAAGACCATAAGCTCAGATCCACTGTCTAGCACGCAGTTCAAAACCCGGAAGGCAAGATCAGTATGAGCACCAACCTCAACCGTCACGGGAAGACGGTCTATCTCTCGCTCGTTAACATTAGTTAGTTCATCGAACCAATCAACGGATTCCGTCTTGACATGTCCAAGGGAGGTATTTTGTACCGCTGGAGGTACGGGAAGAAGGTCAGCGAGCAGTGAGTAGGTGTTAAAGCTCGCCAGAGATGGCGATGGCGTCGAGGAAGCATGTATGTCATCTGAATGTGGCAGCGCTATTTCGGTCAGCGTTCCGATCACCTATTGGCGTTGTGGCGGACGTCGCCCCCGGAGTAGGAGGTGGGCGGCGGCGGCGGAGGAGACGCCACTACCTGAAGGCCTAGCCAGTCCAACTGACTGGGACACGAGGGTAGCAAACCGGGGAATTGTTTTACGAGACCTATAAGTGTGTCTCCCGTCTCGGGTTCTTCGTCGCCACTATCGCCCTCATCATTCTTCATGCTATCATCCCGGTCGTTGTTACTATCCTTCAGAGCAGTGTGATACGTCGCCTTAGGTGGGTAGAACATCCGGACTGAACTCAGCCAGCCTTGGGAGGTGGCAGCACCGCATTTCCTCCTGCTCAAGTTTGGAAGGAGAACTGCATGCTCTTCACGCTCTTACATGAAGCTTCTTCTCATGTTCTTGGAGCGGTCTTCCTCAAGCACAACAGGAACTGGCAGCGATGCAGAATGTAGAGGCACGGGAATGAGTGCTGTGCGGGTTGGTGCTCGAGCCAGGGCAGGAACAACCAAGGGGTCCCTTGTGAGGTGGTGACAGTACAGGCGCACGAGGCTCAGGTGGGGGGGACAGTCTTTGTGACTGGCATCGGTGCCAGTGCTGGCAGGGCAACCATCGCCACAAGTGTTGCCAGTGAAATAATCCTTCCTCCCTTCAACGCCTTTCCGGCTTCAAGCTTCTCCCTTCTCTGTTTTTGTGTTCCTGTACTTGCCTATCAGCTTCGCGAGCCTTTTCTTTGACTTCTTTCTTCTCTTGGGCAAAATGGCCATCGATTGTAGTGTTCAGTGACGGAGAGTGATTAGCGGCAGAAGG
Organism: Xerocomus amazonicus; assembly: GCA_038089295.1. Lineage (NCBI taxonomy): Eukaryota > Fungi > Basidiomycota > Agaricomycetes > Boletales > Boletaceae > Xerocomus > Xerocomus amazonicus. The sequence continues at coordinate 62,486 of JBBPKO010000086.1, forward strand.
AAGAGTGCGCCATGGTGCATGGTACATGTGCATGATCCCAATCGCGCTTAGGATTGCTGCCGTCCCGGCTGTGGTCTTCATTGCCGTCTTCGTATGAGCGGTCATAGGTAAGATCTTTACCGTCTCAATCGTAAATTGATGTGCCCGAGAGTGTGGTCATTCCTCTTTTCCCTCGTATCGCATCGCCAGTGAATATCCTCGCTTCCAAACAACGCAACTCACCCGCCCATTCTTGCGATCTCGGTCACGCGCCCACTCTCGCTTCTCCCCTAACCTTTTTGTCTTCTCGAACCCGGGCACTTCCTCGTGCATTAATCTCACGAGTTCTCTTCAAGATGCCTCCTCTCCTCATCCGTATCATGCAGCATTTTCTACGTGTTTAATAACTGCCTCTCAATAGAGGAATGATCTGGCCCCGCAGAAGCTCGCGTCATTGCTGTGCGATCGAACGGTGCACCAATCCACACGACGATTTTCAAGGTTGATAGAAAACCACCAGGAGGCTAGATATCTCCATGTTTGCGCCTTGCTGCATAAAAGAGAACAAAGATGCGAAAGAGCGTTCCTCGAGGCGAGAAACCAGAGTATCGAGACCGAATGGAGAGCATGCGCGAGTACTCCGACTATCGGTGTCGGCTAGTGTCCCGCGATGTCGTTGATAATATCCACCAGCGTTTGACGGCATTACAAGAGGCAGGATCGACCAAATCTTCGCAAGGGCATCTCTGTCTAAGCCACTTTGTCCAGACACTCCAATCCCTAATAAAACCTATCCCATGTGAGCGTGAGCGGGTGGAGCTATGATAGACTGGCAGGGTGTGAATAGATGGACTCGAATAAGGTGTGAACGGGTGCGGATCTTGCGGCACGCTATGGCTTGGGATGGGAACGGAACGCTGCTTGCACGCGTGAACGGAGTAGGTGGACCGCGAACAGGTTGCACGAGGTGCAAGCGAAAGTGGCCAGGTGGGGCGCAAACCGACAAGTGGGAATGATTTGGATGAGGGGCGAGAACAAGCAGAGGTAGGGCACGGCACAAATGGTGTACCAGTGAGGTGCGAGTGCAAACAAGATGGACGGTGGTAACACAGACGCATCAACAAGTGTGGTATATCGCTGGCGTCACGTCGCCGCAATCGTTGGATGCAGGTGGGTAAGGGGGAAATCATCGTGCAGCGGCCCCCCCTCAAGATTGTCCATTTCCCGAGCGTTCTTGGCTTCGAATTGATCGTATCCAGTCCAACTGAATGATGCATCAAACACGTACCCCACGAACTATAGCGTGACTCGATCTACACTACATGCAGATGAACTCGGTTCTAGTGCACACTGAACTGCTCTTACCAATCCTCTGGTCACAAATGAGTGATCTTGTGCTAGCTACTGATTATGCACGGCTGCGGACTATAGCGAAGTGCTTCAATCGACGCAAAAAGTTGGAACTGAACTTGGTGACATCTAGCGATCTCGGAAGAACAGCTGGATGCGTTATCACCAATTTAAAACCCACTCGCAAGGGAAGGAATCCGACCAAGACCTTCCACCGGGTGCAGAGTACTACTACCTCGGTAGGGCTAGTGAGACTCAGTGCTACAACCACGATTCAACCACGATTCATTCCAGGTTCAGGACTCGATTTTTCTGCGAACGTGTTTTCAGGGACAAGCTGTACTACAGGTCGGAGATATCTCTAGATCCTAGATCCCCTACGCGCACCAGGGAGCGAGTCACTGCAGCCAGCCTGCACGACTACGATGTATACAACGATTAGGAGCTAGACGTGTTCCCTTGTTCAAGAGTCACTCACCAAACCATCGCCGAGGCAGAGTTGAGCCATGATTCGAAAGTCCAATTGCTCGAATTCGGGAACACTAGGACCGTGCGATGCGACCACCTACGGTAGTTTGAGGATCAGTTGTTATTATCATGATCCGTACTGAACCGGCACGGCACTTCAATGGAGACGGCTGCATTTGGACTGACTCCAAACAGGAAGCTGTAGTAGCCCATCATTGATCCCTCTTCTCCTCCTCCATCCATCTTCATCTTCTGATATCCATGCCTCAACGTACGTCTCCCATGCCCAAATCCAAGTTTCTTCAGGTCTCAAGTGACGACCCTCCCAGAATATGTACTCACGTTCAAAGACAAGGCGTCGTATGAGAAGTACAAGAATGAAGTAAAGCAGAGTGGCGGCACCATTAGCAATGATTACGGATCCCTCATTCTGGTATGTTGCCCAACCCATCCGCTTCTCCAGCCGAATTTAACGCCAACTTCCAGGGTTTCAGTGCTGTGATCCCTGACAAGCTTGTTTCGTCCATACAGGCGAGTTTGACTGATTCCAGTGGTATCAATACCTTCGGTATCTGTCCTTCCGGCTCTTTCTGAACCCATCCTAACTTCACCGTCCATAGAGCTCGATACTGTGGTGAAAACCCAGTCTTAATGATGCTAGAGATTATCATGTATCGGCTACAACGTACGATTACATCAGATCAGAACAAGTGGTATTCCAAGGATATCACAATAAATAACCACTATTTCTTGCCATCTTCGTCCCACTGCGTAGTTCGGAACGGGGTGATCTTCAAGATGGAATGCCGCTTTCAAGAAATGATGACGCCAATGGGCTACGAAAGGCCCTTTCTCAGGTTACGATCACAATGTCTCCCCGACCATCCTTGAGTACCACCAGTTCACATTCGATCTTCTCCCCAGTGTCCATACAGATGACCTCGGTTGGGTCGATGGGCGAGGTACGTATCTGTCGGCGCTCGAAAAAGGAACGACCTAGGACGACATCAAAGTGGGGTTCCTCTGAGAGGTAGACGGGTATAGAGACAGTCTTTGGCTTGGGTGGCTTGCCATTCATAGACGCTGGTCCAACTGGAGCGGAGCTGGCTGCTGGCAACAGGGTTATAGGCCATTTTCCAAGATTGACGAGCCCGCCATAGCCATAATGACCGGGCGCTGCGTCTGTGGGTATGAATCCGTGTTTCAAAGCAAACTTTCTTGAGATGTACACATGGCGATGTCCGCTCTTGAGGAGCATCCGTACTATGAGAAATCAAAAACGGTCCGAGATGTATGAGAAATAAGATCCGAACCGTTCTCGACGGGGCCGATGGTGCCCATGACGGTCCTCACGCCGTTTTCACTGTGGAACTTTTCAAACTCCTTCCTGTGCTTTGCGGCTCTCAAGGGTTCTGCGGCAGTGTTTTGTGAAGGGTTCTTCTCCCCCAAACCTATTCGTGAACGAGATCGCGGTGACCCCGTCAGGTCGGAAGGGCGGAATAGATAGAATGAAGGGTTCCGGTAGGCAGGTGGCTCTGGAAGTGGACCGGCAGGATCATGGACATATAGGGTGGCACACATAGGTAATGTCGAGCTCGAGGAGTCATTTTGACGCCAAACAAAGATAGTGTAGTCACTGTCTGGAAATATGTCGAATGGAGAGTCAGAGAGAGCGTCGCAAGACGGATGTGGGTGTACTAATACCGTCGTCTAGATTCCACACGGTGTTCGTCCAGACGTATTTTATCCATCCTGATTGAACCCGTTGCCCGCGAAACTCTGTCCGACATTTCCGAGTCAATTTGTCACAAAGTTGTCTCAGGGACTCGTTCTTGACTGCTCCCGAAAAGGTAAGAAAGGGTCGTCAAGAATGACAGCGCCACCTACTGACAAGAATGAACGATAGAAAAGGATGAAGTGGGGGTATGTACGTTGAGAACAGGTGGAGATGTAGAAGTGGCCATTGGCGGTAGCGGTGAATGTTACTGCGGACGAGCGGACTCGTACACTCTCACGCCAGTAAAGGCTTTTGTCTATTCTCCCAAATTGCTGACCAAAAGCTCCAAAAGAAATTCTAATTACGGACTGGAACGTATAGTCTATGTAGCAAATATCATACCTGCATCAGCCAGACATCACCAGCAGCTCAGTAGTGGCTTTGCTTGTACCATCTCAAGGCGCTGCAAGAGGTATCAGACACCTGCTCAATAAGAGTAGTTTCTGTTGCACTAACCTCCACAATGACCGTCCTTTTACGTTGGTCGGCCTCGTCGGCGGTCAGCCATTCCAAAGTGTTATCTAATCTCGAATGCGCCGCATGACTATTCCACCTCGAATGTCGTGTCGTGGGAGGTTCGGCGTGAGACATGGATTTAGACATAACGGTCAAGTCTTCCTCCGTCGCAGAGCCAGCAAGCGATTGGTCGTCAGATAACGATGTCACTCCATCAGGGCTTGCGGGCGCTGGAAGCTGCGCCGAAGCAGAGAGGCCAGGGGAGTCCACGTTCCCTTCCGTTTGTATGAGCCCCAGATAGTTGTAGGATGTGGAAGTCTCGCCCACATCCACTTCTTCGTCCTCCTCTTCAATCAAGGGTTCGTCAACGCCGAGCCGTTGTAGACTAGCCTCAACTGCATCCAACCTCTCGAGGTGCTCAAGTACAGTAACACCAGTGGTGCCGGGATGAACTTTCTGAAATTTCGCAGAGAAGGGGACTGGCCGGTTTGCCTCACATGAATGTACGCGCCCGGGAGGTGGGAATTCGCTTGAATGACTGAGACTGCGGGTACGGCGCGGGAGGGGGACAGTGCTAATTGATGGTCGAGGGGAGGCACCGAGAGCCCCCGCATCTGCAGGGCGTGTCATCTCTTCCATGACTTCAGTCTCGTCGTCCCAGACAAGCGCTTTCGTCCGCCGGGTTAACTCAAGAGGACCTAGGGGTCAACAAGTAAAGCATGGCTATGCTTACACACATGATTGCAACCAACCTTCATCCTAGGCATTGCGAATGTCAATTCGATGGGCTCCCGGACAAAGTGCAAAATCAAAACTTACGGAGTGCTTCAAAGCCTGGACGATATTGTAAGCCTGTCCTTTGATAACAGCCAGTTGCCTCTGATAACACCGTGGCTTAAATGACATGGAACAACCCAGGTTACTGCGCGAAACACTTGCCTTGAACATCTTTGGATGAAAATCTGGATCTACGGCAAATAACTTCCTTAGTTGGAATGTCGTTTCCTCCCACCAGGTTTTGCTGGTCAAGAGTGGCAGGAAATGCTGTCGTGTTTTTTCGCTGAATGGTCGCCCAATTATGCTTACGGGAAGATAAAGCCATCCGTATGTATACGAACGCCATCCCTGTGGATGTTCATGAGGGAAGGAAAGTGAGTTGTCAATAGCGGCGATATGGATGTGCGGGTAGCGAGTAAAGTTGTCTGAAGGGGCCGACGAAGGAGCCTGAGAAGGTGGGATAGCATGTGCGAAAGTTACTGTGGACTGTGAGGGCGCAGAGGCGTCGACATGACGAAGTTCGTTCATCAATGACATTTGAGGCCGTTTAGATGGCCGAGGGGCCACATCAATCGGTGACTTCTCATGATCACCTTCACAGTACTTGATCATATAATTGTCAGCTCCTCGGTCAGTATTGAGCATGAGATAATCTGAATGGCACTTAGAGGCTGCTTTCGAACAGGAATCAGCCGACGATACCTAATATCACAAGTCTTTCGAATATTATATGGTGAACGAGAGAAATTTCGCTTGTCTCAGTAAAGACTCACTTTTCGAGTTCTTCTCTGAAGCTCTGCTGAAGTGCTCTTGACCAATAAAACGGGCGCCCGGAATCGCTGTCTTCTGTGACATCAAATAAAACACGTTCCTCCTCCGGGTCTTCTTCTTCCAATTCTTCGTCACCGGTCTTTCCGCAGATAATCTTCAGCGCAGAAAAAAGCTTCTTCGTTGCAAACCCTTTCCTGTGTGACGAGTCATCAAAGGTATCTGTTAGCGAACGACCTGGCCATGGGTGTCTGCGCAGAAAGTCCGAAGCATCTAAAATAGGAGACATGTCAGCGTCAACAGTTGTGGAAAGAGGGTGTCTACCAGAGTATCCATGCATAAACAGTTGCATGCTGCCTATCTTCTCTGGCAATGGTTTACCCTTCTTTGCTGCATTCCTGTCGAGCCAATCGTAGAAAAATGCCTAGCCGGGTGTGAACCTGTGGATCATCTTATGAATATAAGTTACACCGACCTGACTCGAGAGCGACACCAGCTGAGTGCGTGGGACAATGTTCAATGAAAGACGTTCATCAAGCAGTGAAGCGGCCGCTTCCGATATGTAGCTAAATCGATATGCTTGAGCTGAGTGGATGTCAAAGTAAATATAACAAGCACCTTAGATTTGGTATGAGACAAGATCGACCAAACGGAATAATACAGCGGAATTGACGATGGAGCCATTTCGTAGTCTGTGGTATTTATAGATACATTACACGGCACACACGGAAGGATTCTTGCCTTTGGATTGAGACGGCCATAGGGCTCTTCGTCCTTGGGTTTGAAGACTCTACACGGGGATCAGCTAGACGGACGCAGGGAAGCGGATGATTACACACGCAACAGTCTGAACTTTGCCATCTACTTTGGCACGCGCAAAGTAGGATCCTGAGGAACCTTTGGAGATCATCTTCGGATGAATACCGGCCGAAATCGCATTGCGAACAGACTGCGTAAGGCTGGCAGGTATGGGTGGCAATTGAACGGCCCTGACGGGACTAGGACATACCTGTCAAAGGCAGCTTGTGTCACAGGAGGATTGTGATCCAATGTTTTAATCTATCGAAAACGCATGCGGTCCAGGTGTCACGGGTGCTCCGGGGTAACATTGGCTTACCACGGATATAGCGCCTTCAGTCGTTCCGGGTGGTGTGACATAAGGATCGAAAACACTCTGCCATATCTCCTTACGAGAATGGTCCTCTACTTTCTTCTTCCGTTTCACTTTTTGAGCGATGGACTCTGTCCACCTAGGGCGCCAGTCAAGTTGAGCTCTTCGGGGGGCGGGGGGGGGGGGGGCTGCAAACGTACGCACCTCTTGAACGCATTGTCCAATTTTCGGAGGTCGATGTGACCCGGTTTATACGGACGCTTGGGTGTCCGATCATGCGAGGGTTTAGTGCTGTGGTTGGGTTCGGGGCCGCCATTGACCATCTGTTCGTCTTCCTCTGCATGCTGGGGTAAGCGTTCGTAGCCTGCAGAGCTCGGCATGGTGAAGAGGGTTCAACGTAAGATAGTCACAAGCTACTTGGCAACTCTGTAGGATGTGGAATGAGTGCAATGTGGTTTACTGCCAACATGTGCACGGCAGCTTTGAGCCTCGAAACTACTAGGAGACTCGAAGAAGGCCGCACCACGCAAACACATGTACAGCCACATGGAACGTATTTGGACAAAGCGACACACACACATACATTATTTTTTATTCATTACTAGTACGGTCTAATCTATTCACCTTTCGGTGCAGGTTCTGCAGAACATGGCGTTCCTTGTCTAGTTTCACATGAATTCATATCGCCTCCCTTAAGCTCAAGATCTGGATTGGTGGGCGACGCAGGGGACGCGGCAACACAGGGCGCATCGAACATCGAACGATCAATAAGCGCAGGAATGGTCCGTGCAGATATCGTGATCCATAGTAGGAGGACGACGCCTGTTGATACACGGTCAGCAGGTACTTGGGCGGTCGATCATAGGCGACATACATGACCAGATTGAACCGAAGACACGGAAAAACCCGCTGTCCAACACATTTCCTAACTGGATTGACAACATGGCGTATACACCGTTAGGGAAAACAAGGCCCCAATATGCTAAGCCGAAACTCGGGACACCGGACTTTTTCAGAACGCTGGCTATAGACGACAGTGCGATGCAAATCCAACATATCCCCATAGACCACAAGATGTAGGATCCGCAAAAGCAAAAGGAATAGAGAAGCTGTCCCGTGAGCGAAGGC
>JBBPKO010000087.1:0-53046 GCA_038089295.1 Xerocomus amazonicus
TCATCACTGCTCTTCCCCGGCTCCCCTTTTCCTTCGTTCCCTTCGCATTTTCCCAGTTCATCCTTATCGAGGCGCTCAATCATCAAGGTTGGGTCAACATCTTTGCCGATTGGCTTATCCGCGCATCCCACAAACAGGTGCACCCGACGATCTGGCTGATCGGCGTTCTTGGTGTCGTTTTGAGCAACCTCGCAGGTACCAACATTGGTGCTACCATTTTACTCACTCGCGTCGTCCGTGCAGCGGATCTTCCTTATGATGCTAACCGGGCGGCTGCCATCGCACTTGCCGTTGCATCCAACATCGGGGCTGTGAATGTCACGTTTTCGGCTTCGCTGACGGGTCTCCTTTGGAAAGAGATTTTGGCGCAGAAGAAGGTCTACGTGAGGCAACGGGACTTCGCATTCTGGAATTTGCTGCCGATTGTAGTAATGACAACTGTTGGACTGGGCGTCGTATCCGCAGAAATGGCTGTTTTATATCGGCTGGGTTAGTAATATGTCAACCTGCGCGGTTGGGTCCACGTGTGGCAAAACGGTGCGCAGCCAGAAGCGCTAGTGGGAATGGTTGATTTATACTTGCCTTTCTTTCTGGTGAAAGATGCTTTGTCTAAAGACACAGATAGAGCTATATCAATAGGTTGATTGCCTTTCGAATGATATTCGTGTTCTATAGGTATTTGCAAGTTAGAAGCTGGTTGACCGAATAGTGGATTTATCGTGCAGAAGGGAATACCCTCCATTTACCTGTCAGCTGTTGTCTAATCAGAGGAAGAAGCGAACACTATTCTCCTTGCTTTGCAAATTCTAAGCGTCCCATTCTTCTTTCTTCTTCCCTATTACCTGCTTGTCTCACTTCCTCGAAAATTCTTGGAGCCTCGCACTCTCGGCCTAGCGCATGGCGGTTCTCCGCACCTCCCTGCGAGGCGGTTTCCACCTGTCCCCACAGCTTGCGCCGGACCCAACAGGCTGCTCCATCCCGACCTGGCCAGCGCAGAGTGCTGTCCCCACATTTCCTGACCCCTCCTATACGGTAGAACAACTACCGATAAATTGTCGTCATATTAGGCATCAACAGTTGCAGAGTTCGATTGACTATACAATGTTGAGCGCTCGAGCTGCGACCTCGATATGATAAATGCCCTCGTTCTGCACGTGCTGGGTTGCAACCCTCGTTTAGTTGACACTGCTCATTCTTGCCAACGCATGATGTCGTGTCTGCCACATTGTCTCTGGATTGGTGGTGTGGTTCCGGTGCATAGTCAGCGTGTTTCCTGGCTGCGTATCTGTCCAATCGGAAGGTTAGAAATTAGCTGGCCGGGACAAAAACAAAATTTTGTCATCCAATACCACACATGCTTCTCTTCGTAACTCTAGTGGGGCGATTGATGGGCCCTTGTTCTCGTAGTGTCGCGATCCTCGTTTGGTCTATACCGCTCACTCTTCCTGCCATGCAGTGCCAGTGCATTGCATTGTTGGACGATGGCGACAATGAGAGCGCACGGCCCGAACATGAGGCTTGATTCTGCGGCTGATGTCATGATGGTAGGTGTCCAATAGAGAGGGCACATGTGCATGCCAAGCGCTCAACGCATTCTTCTCTCTACCACGACAACACCCAAGGATGACTTCAAGACTCTTCACGCATGGAAGTAAAAGTGAGTGTGCAGGGTAATCCAAGGCGGAGGACTGACGAAAAGTAAAGAATCGTCCCAACTTTTGGTTCCAAGTAACGCCCAGAGAAATAATGCAACGACGACAGAGGCAGTCGAAGGCCTGAAAAATGCAGCGAGTGGTTGGTATTCCTGACAATGATTTTGGAGGGGGATTACTAACGAGAAGAGAAGAATTCACTTCGAGTAACGGTCAGCGAAGGAGAGCAACACACGTCGAAGCCAAGAAAAACGCACAGGATGAAAGCGAATCCAGCTATTGGGACCGAGTAAGACCCGTTGCCTTTCTGGGTGACGGTGAACACTTTGTGAGCGGAGACGAGAAAAAGATTCGATGTCGGCGAGTAGGAGATGGCAAAGAAAGCGGAACACCAATGGATGCGGGCGACCTTATTTGTAGTGTCGCTGTCTCACGAGACGGCGACTGGGTCGTTGCTGGAACGCAGAAGGGTCAAGTAATGGTGTGGGACGCGGAAAGTTGCCAAAAAGAGATTGGATTCAAAATACACAGCCCGGTGCTGGCAGTGGACATCTCACCCGGTGCGACAAAAATCGCAGCTGGATCATATCAAGCTGTCCATGTCTGGTCATGTTCGACGGGTGAAAAACAACTTGACTTGAAATACGGCGAAGATGTTCGAACGGTCAAATTTTCACCCGATGGCTCCTTCACTGCCGCTGGCTCTGCGGAATTGAACGGAAACAAAGGCTCCCTTCGTGTCTACAACAGTCAAAATGGCCACCTACTTGTCGGCACTTCAGTCGCTTGCTGGTCCGTTGCTTGGACCAGTGATAGCAAGCAACTCTTTGTCTTATCTGTCGACGGTTGTATTCATCGTCTTGATGTCATCTCCGGGAGCAGGCTCTCTAAATGGCCGATTCACAGCAAGAATCGACCACGATGCATTTCTCTAGCGAGGAACGGGGCATTCATCGCAGCTTCCGCAGGTTCGTCAGTCTCGTTCTGGGATACCTCGACACAGCAGCAAATTGGTCATCCAATTGACCATCCTCACTATATTTACTCGGTCGCAATCTCGGATGACTATGACATTGCAATCGGCGGCGGCGAGGAAATCACCTTGCATAATCTATGTGATGTGCTTTCTACTCCCTATGTTGATGTCAGTAGGAGGGCGATGTCTTATATGGTGGCCCTGCTCATCGATCCTTCTTTCACAGCGACAGCGAGTATTAGAAAAGCGGTCTGAAAAGACTAAAGCCCGCATCGAAGAGCTTGGAACATACCTCGCGCACGGGATATGGAAGGACGATAGTCTGGACAGTATATTCGAGTCGTTACGAGTCAATTTTGCGAAGCAGGTCACCGAGTCAGGTATGCTCTTTGTCGATGCTCACCTGAGCTTGTGTTCATTCTCGGTCATCCATGTTCATCAGATAAGCTTGTTCGACAGCTCGGTACTGAACTCGCCAATTCGCAGCAGACAGTTCGTGCACACGAGCAGAAACACCATTGCGAGGCACTATATGCAGACGGCCATGTCGTCGAGGCCGGAATGTTTTTTGTTGAGAATATGATGTCCATACCCGACCATGTGAAAGCGAATAGGATCATCGAAGAGTGGCTCACCAGTAGGTTCCGTCATTACTGTGCAGGTAAAAGGTGGTCCGGTCTTCAACCGTATTTCTCAGGTTTTACGATGAAATGCATTGTCGCGCTAGAGACAATCGGAGAAGAGGCTTCACGCTCTGACAATCACGATGAAGCGCTCGCAGCCTATGCTACTGCGCTGTCGCTCCATCCACCTACACCCGATGATCTGTTGAGAAAGTGGACACGCACACTGTTGACCCGTGGCTCAATAAACGAGGCGCTGAATAGTTCCGATGGGGTATGCTGCACGTGCCCTATACTCGTTGACGCTGATATATTTTGCTTATGTTCAGTTCAACCTTCCAAGATTTGTCATTTACCATGCCATATGTGACATTCTTGAAAAAGACGGTCGTGTTATGGATGCAGTTGTTTATTTTCAGCGCATGCGAGACGAGTTTACCCAGGAAACAAATACGGAGACTCAGCGTGCGGAATGGGTGCACGGTGAGAGGTCATCGGAAGACATTTCCAGCACTTTTCTGAGGTAATGGTGCAGACTTTAAGCAGCGGTGTACAGCAAGATTGGAAGAACTCGCCGACATCGCATTTGATCTTCAGGACTACTGCGCAGCGGACAAACACTACTCGACAATACTCTCGCTCGATCCACGAGACCACGTCGACATCCTGATTAAGCGAAGCAAAGTACGAGTGAGGATGAACGCATGGGAGGATGCGCTGAAGGATGCCGACGAGGTATACTTTGTTTCTGTCGTCGTAAAAATCACTAATAATGGAGTCAACAGGTGATCGTGATCGACCCGTCGTCTCATCTTGGCTACGAACAGAGACACGCGGCTTTACATGGGGCGAAACGTCATGGGGAGGCAGTTGCAGCATTCGATATGATGCTCTCGAAACTTGAAAAATCCACCGACGAGCGTGTCCGCGGTGAGCTATTTCATCCATTTCACCACTACGCTGTCTGACATGGGCAGTAGAACTTCGTTCTGGGTACGTTAATGCCAGGCCTGTGATTCGAGCTATCGTCAAAGCGACCGTCTCCCCCATGCCACGTGAACTCATCGACACTAATACGGGTCGTTTACACGACAAGGCACAGCAAGCCCAGGTATTCGAATCGCTCCCGATTTTCGATGAACTCGTGTCCTCTATGACGAGAAAGATAGACAAAGCATGGATTCGGAGAGAGGTGAAGGAATTCTACAGATACGTCATGTTCTCACACAAGTGGGGAAATGATGAACCATTGCTGGAACAAGTCACCCGTGTCACTGTCTACCAGTTAGATCCATCATGCGCAAACAAGAAACTACAGACATTCTGTTCGCTCTCACGTTCTCTTGGATTCCGTTGGGCGTGGAGCGACACATGTTGCATCGACAAAGGGAACAACGTAATATTGCACGAGTCGCTCGTCGCAATGTTTGTCTGGTATCGCGATTCAACCCTCACTCTTGTCCTTCTTCCTGATGTCTCGTCGGACGAACAAAAAGGAAAGGGTAGCCTCAAGGAAAGCATATGGAATTCGAGAGGTTGGACGTACCAGGAGTACTTGGCAGCTAAGGTGGTCCGGTTTTATACGAATGACTGGAAGCCCTACCTGGGATTGGAAGAACCATGGAACCACAAAGAATCACTGGAGATTCTCAGGCAGATGGAAGTATCGCAAGTGTCCACTAAGGAGGTGGCTGTCCTCGTACCTGGGCTTGACAGGGTGCGAGAGAAATTATACCTAGCATCGACACGTAAAACAACGATCGTGGAAGACATCGCATATTCATTGTTCGGTATTTTTGACGCAACAATTCCTATCATATACGGTGAAGGTACTCGCGCAGTAGGTCGGCTTTTAGAGTTCGTTCTGACAGGATCTGGCGATGTCTCCATTCTCGCTTGGAATGGGACTGCGAACAGTTATAACAGCTGCCTGCCTATGGATCTGACTGTGTACAACTCGGTCATGCCGCCGCACATCCCACACATGGAGACTGCCGCGCTGGATCGGTCAGTTCACGAACTACGCTCCTCTATGTCCAACTTTTCTCCTGCTATATCGCTATGTAATCAACTGAAGAAGCTTCCACCACCAACGATGGCTTCTAAGCGGCTGCAACTTTCTTGCATCCGTTTCGACATCACGCAGATCATCCATTCATCGGGATCTGAAGCGAAGACCAACATCCGCGTATATCGTGCAAAGTCTGACTTGCTTGGGGACATTGAGATAGAGACGACTTGGGAAATGGATACGAAGAAATCATATTGCCTCGTTCATCCTTGGGTCCGCTCACTGCTCGACCAAGAGCACTCCCGCGATAAAGATGTGTTCGACGACACGACACTCGCTCTCCGGCTCGTTGCACGTCTGAAGCAACGGTTTGGTGGGTTGTTATTCGAGAAGAAGACTTGGACGGATCACAGGCGGGTCGCTGCGGACAGTGTGATCATGGTTCAGATGCGCGAGGATGTTTCGTTGGCGGCTGTGGAAAAAATGGTCGACACCATTGAAGTCCTGTAGTCTCGTGGATTCCTGATCGCAATGGGTGGCTTACCCATGACCCCGCCCCAACTTTTACATACGTAGCGTGTGCCCGCATGGCTTCTACATATTATTATCCCTTTCAGGACCCAGCGAACACGAGTCTATTGCACGGTCATTATGTCTTTCTTGCATCGTAAGGTTAGGCACTAACGTCTTGACTGCTCCCCCCTCAAACTCGTAAATCGGCACAAGGCCGTCCTTGCCCACCTACGACGAGTCGTTCTATCGTACCTATAGCGCAATTCAAGGAAAAAATAGAACATGCATCGCTCCAACGTGCTTTGTTGAGGACCAAGGCATAAACCAAGGCATCAGCAAGGATGGGTGAATCTTCATTGCGGATATGGAACATGCATTCGCTATAAGTCTTCATTTAAATGAAAGAGCTAACGTGACCTGTAGTGACTCGAGGGCGTACACGACTATCATGGCCCTGAGCATGGCTATCAACGGCAGCTACTGCGGAGACTAACAGAGCGAAACGGATGGCTTAGCTCCTTTTTTTTCATACAGTACATTGCAAAATAGCAGCCAGCATGGGGACGCCTCGTGGAGGAACTTCTTGAAGCGTGGAGGCACATGTGGAGATACGGATCCCCGCACTCCCGCCATCAACAGGTGGTGCTATTCCGACACGTGGCCGATCCTGGCGGTTGCCAAGGATGCCTGCCATCATGGTTTGCCAAAACCAGAATTAGCCCACATGAAATTAAGTCGGGGTTGTGAAACGTTTCGGTCTGGAAACACACCACCGCTCTCAGTCAGCCATGATGAATTGATCACATCAGGATTGCCCGTATCTTGGAAAATACGTCGAGCTCTGGTGTGTCTGACGGACTAATGTCCTACGCTCGTCATGCATCAGGATTGGTGACTTCGATGTTTTTTCATGTCTGCTATGCGATACATTATCTGAACCAAGCCAAGTGCAAGTATTGTCCCCCACAAATCAGTGGCACACGTCATTATGTCGCCGTGAGAAGTTTATGCCTAAAACTGCCTCACCTTGATTGCGTTGTGTCTTTCCAACACCCCCTCCGAACTCCTTGGTATTGATACCATTCAAATCGGACAACCTAAAAGAGAGCACTAAATGTGGTCCTAAATCAATATTCTCAAAATTTGAAAACTCTGGATTTCGGAATTTAGTGACCTGAAAATAAAAACATCATTCTATGCCTATCAGTAGTTGTGCAAATTACACTCACCACTTTGTGCGAGTCAGACAGCACAAATACCAATCAATCCCATGAGCTTGTTGAACAGTTACTCAATGTGCCAAAGACTTGTTTTCCTTTTATTCTTTTTTCTCACAGCAATGACCTTCCTGACAAGGTCAATAAAATATGTCACTTCGTGCAGTTTGATGGCGAGTGAGAGTGCAGAATTCCAGAATTACCACTACATGGGAATGATAAAATGCTGGTAAGTGCTGGGAGGCCCTTGGTAGCCTAGCTGCTGATGGAAATGAGTGGACAAAAATGGTAGGAGCACGGCGAAGGTAGATGATATAAGATAAGATATATATTTATCTAATCATTATCTTATCTTATATCAGCTTACCTTATCTACCTTAGGTAATGAATACTAGTCCGTTATGTCCGTTATTCTCTCGTGCGGCTGAGTCTTAGCTGCACTCCTACCATTTTTGGCCGCTCATTTCCATCAGGTTATGAGCCCTAGTAGATAGACGCAGTTGTGCGAGCACTGATGTGCAGGGTGAAACAAAGATATGAAACAATGTGTGAAGCTCTACATCGGTTAGAAAGTAAGTATGTCAATCAATCAATCAAGGTATCTACACTACGAAGGTCATACGATTGCTTCATTGCTTCGTGCGTGCGCCTCGGTTGAGTTCGGCCCGGATGTGGTTGCGCACGTGCTTGGTAATCCAACAGCTGCCAGCCCGCAATGAGAGCCTTCGCAGGCTCGAAACCGCATTAACCTCCCACTCCCTTGCATACCTGTGCATATTGTGCGGGGCCTGTCCATTCTAGCATGGTCCTGACCTTCGGAGAGGGATGTCTGACAGATGTGACAAGTGGGATGGACAGCCCGAGTTACTCTCCTCGCACACAAACCATGTTCTAGGCTGCATAGAACGGATACTAAGGTGAGGCAACCCATTGATGCTATACATTTTTGTATCCTTAGCGTCATGTATTATCACACGCTGATCTCCGCCATCTCAACATTTTAACACCCTTTATATGCCCACACCTCCGACCCCCTGTCCATGAACTACTCATTGTCACAAGTTGGACGTCTTCAGTACCCCATCAACCTGAACTTTATGGCGTCCTCTCCGGAGCAGGCTGTTGCGGGCATCCAGTGGAATAACTACGTGACTGGTATATCTTGTAGCCATTCTACACTCCGTTCATGAACCTTACAGCTCTCTTTCGGTTATATGATCATCTCTGCTGTGGGATACGATTATAGTATGTGCCGCATCCTTTTGAGTGTTGGATGTGTTGGATATCGTTATAGTCCATACTTTACTTAACTACGCCATTTTTCGTTCTCTCACTACTTACCTAATACTAGTTCCGTGTTCCCTTAATACTGCTCGTTGTTCTTTGTAGCAGCCTCAGTATGCACTCATTACAACCTATAGGACTATTTACTGACAAGTACCTAGTCCCTATATTCATTGGGTATCAATACAAATACAGTCATTTCCTCGTCATGACTGAATCTACACTAATTTCCTGGCGACCTGTATCATTTCTACTGGGCATGGTTCATGCGTGACTTGTTCCAGGAGGGGTTCATCATTTTCCCACTTGTGAGAACATGACATATCTGTAGAACTCCTTCACCTCTCTCTGAATCCATTCTTCGTTTATCTTTCTCGTCATAAAAGACACAAGTTCATTGAAGATCGGAAGACTCAAATACCTGGGCTTGCTGTGCCTTGTCGAGCAGACAACCCGTAGCAGTGTCGGTGAGTACATGTGGCATAGGGGACACGGTCGCTTTGACGATAGCTCGAATCGTAGGTCTGGCGTCGACATACTCGGAACGAAGTTCCACTGTCCATGTCAGACAGGTGATGGAGAGATCGACGAAATAGCTCACCACGGATACGCTCGTCGGTGGATTCTTCAAGTTTTGAGAGCATTGTATCGTATGCTGCAACTGCTTCCATATGACGTCCCGCTTCATGTAAAGCTACGCGTCTCTGTTCGTAGCCAAGATGAGACGACGGGTCGATGGCAATCACCTATGAAACACGATTATTGGTAATCGTCATGGTGGAAACAAAGCGTACCTCATCAGCATCGTTTACCGCATCTTCCCATGCTTTCATCCTCACTCGTACTTCGCCTCGCTTGATCAGAATATCAACGCGGTCCGGTGGATCGAGTGACAGTATCGTCGAATAGTGTTTGTCAGCTTCGTCGTAGTTCCGAGCGTCCAGCGCGACGTTGGCAAGTTCTTCCAATCTCGCTGTGCAACGCCGCTTGAAATCTGTGTGATGTCATCAGAAAAGTGTAGGGAACATCTTCCGATAGCTACCCACCACGTTCCCATTCCGCTCGCCGGCTTATCGTATTCGTTTCCTGGACAAGCTCGTCTCGCATGCGCCGAAAATACGTAATTGCATCCATAACACGACCATCATTTTCAAGAACGTCACATATAGTGTGGTAAATGACGGGCCGTGGAAGGTTGAACTGAACATAAGCAAAATATATCAGCGTCAACGAGTTCAGGGTCACGTGCGGCATACCCCATTGGAACTATTCAATGCCTCGTTTATTGAGCCACGAGTCAACACCGTGCGTGTCCACTTCGTCAATAGAACATCGGGTGTAGACGGATGGAGCGACAGTGCAGTAGCATAGGCCGCGAGCGCTTCATCGTAATTATCAGAGCGTGAAGCCTCGTCTCCAATCGTCTCTAGTCTAATGATGCATTTTTTCGTAAAACCTGAGAAATACGGTTGAAGGCCAGACCACCCATTATCTGCACAGTGATAACGAAACCTACTGGAGAGCCACCCCCTGATAATCGTATTCGCTTTCACATTGTCGGGCGCGGACACCATATTCTCGACAAAAAACGTTCCAGCCTCGACGACATGGCCGTCTGCATATAGTGTCTCGCAATAGTGTTTCTGCTCGTGTGCACGAACTATCTGCTGCGAATTGGCGAGGTCAGTACCGAGCTGTCGAACAAGACTATCTGATGAACATGGGTAACAGAGAATGAACACAAGCTCAGGTGAGCATTGACAAAGAGCATACCTGACTCGGTGACCTGCTTCGCAAAATTGACTCGTAACGACTCGAATATTGTGTCTAGACTATCGTCCTTCCGTATTCTGTCCGCGAGGTACGTTCCAAGCTCTTCAATGCGGGCCTTAGTCTTTTCAGACCGCTTTTCCAATAGTTGTCGCTGGGAAAGGAGAGTCAATGAGCAGGGCCACTATTTAAGACATCACGCCTTCTACTGACATCGATATAGAGAGTAGAAAGCACGTCGCGTAGATTACGCAAGGTGATGTTCTCACCGCCCCCGATTGCAATGTCATAGTCCTCCGAGATCGCGACCGAGTGAATATAATGAGGATAGTCAATTGAAGGACCAATTTGCTGCTGTGTCGAGGTATCCCAGAACGAGACTGACGAACCTGCGGAAGCTGCGACGAATGCTCCGTTCTTCGCTACAGAGATGCACCGTGCGTGTTTCCAGTCGTGAATGGGCCATTTGGAGAGCCTGTTCCCGGAGATGACATCAAGACGATGGATATAGCCGTCGAAAGACAAGGCAAAGAGTTGCCTGCTGGAGTCACTGGTCCAAGCGACAGACCAGCAAGCGACCGAAGTATCGACAAATAGGTGGCCGTTCTGACTGCTGTAGACGCGAAGAGAGCCCTTGTTTCCGTTCGATTCCGCAGAACCAGCGGCAATGAAGGAGCCATCGGGTGAAAACTTGACCGTTCGAACATCTTCGTCGTGTTTCAACTCAAGTTGTTTTCTGCCTGTCAAATGTGACCAGACATGGACAGCTTGATACGATCCAGCTGCGATTTTTGTCGCGTCTGGTGAGATGTCCACTGCCAGCACCGGGCTGTGTAGTTTGAATCCGATCTCCTTTTGGCGACTGTCCGCGTCCCACACTATCACTTGACCGTTCTGCGTTCCAGCAACGATCCAGTCGCCGTCTTGTGAGACAGCGATACTGCAAATAAGGTCGCCCGCATTCATTGGGGCCCCCATATCTTTGCGATCTCCCACTCGCCGACATCGAATCTTTTTCTCATCTCCGCTCACAAAGTGCTCACCTTCACCCAGAAAGGCAACGAGCCTTGCTCGGTCCTGATAACTGGTTTCGGTCGACCTTTGTTGGACGATGCGCGGGGATTCGTTTTCATCCTGTGCGTTTTTCTTGGCTTCGACTTGTGTAGCTCTCCTTCGCTGACCGTCACTCACCATGGACCCTTCTCTTCTCATCAGTAACCCTCCTCCAAAATTGTCAGGCATACTCACCACTCGCTGCATTCTTCACGCCTTCGACTACCTCGGTCGTCGTTGCATTATTTCTCTGGGCGATATTTGGAACCGTAAGTAGGGACGTTCCTTTGCTTCCCGTCAGTACTCTACTTCGGATTACCCCGTACACTCACTTTTCCTTGCATGCACGAAGAATCTGGAAGTCATCCTTGAGTACTCTCGTGGTGGTAAGAAGAATGCGCTGAGCACTTGGCATGCATATGTGTCCTCACTATTAAACACCTGGCCATCATGATACCTCATGTTCTGGCTGTGCACAATCATTCTCGCCATTCTAACAGTCTAACATGCCGGCACTGCATGTCAGGAAGAATGAGCGGTGTATACCAAGCGAGGATCACGATACTAGGAGAACAAGGGTCCATCTACCGTCCGATTAAGGTTCAGAGAAGCATGTGTGTCGGCCAGGTAATCTAACCTGCCGATTGGACAGGCACACAACAAGGAAACACGCCGACTATGTACCGGAACCACACCACTGATTCGGAGACAATGTGGCAGACACGACATCATGCGTTGGCAAGAATGAGCAACATCGACTTAAACTAGGATTGCAATTGCAACCCAATACTTGCGGAACGAGAGCATTTATCATATCGGGGTCGCAGCTGAAGCGCACAGTATTGTATAGTCAATCAAACTATGGAACTAAATTTATTGTTGATGCTAATATGACGACAATTTATGGGCAGCCATTCTACCGTATTGGAGAGGTCGGGAAATGTGGGGGACAGCACTTGACGCCGACCAGCGTTGAGCCGGGCGCAAGCTGTGAGGGCACGCAGGGAGGTGCGATGAACTGTGATGCACTAGGCCAGGAGTGCGAGGGGGCAAGAATTTCGAGGAAGGGTGTAGTGCGGTGGGTGCGACAATCAGGTGAGGGCAGCTGGCTAATGGTAAAAGGGAAGGAGAGAGAACGACCTTAGCATCCACAAAGCAGGAGAATATTGTCCACTAAGGGACCTGGTTGGACAACAGCTGAGAGCATTCATTTCTTATTCATTCTTCGGTAACCAGCCTCTGACTTGCAGATACTTATGGAACACAAATATCATCCGGAAAAAAACCAACCTATCGACACAGTACTATCCGTGTATTTTGTAACAGAGACGTAGCATCTTTCACCAGGAGGAAAGCAAGCATAGATTGACCCCTCCCACCGGCGCACTGTTTTGCCGTTTTGCCACAGTGAGACCCGGCTGAGATACAGCTTCCACCCATTTAAATTCCCCTCGTTTCTGACCTAAGACGCCGCAACGCGGACTATGCCTGCAATGTCAAGGGTGACGGACATGCGAGGGAGAAAAACAGAATGAGAATATCGTAGGACTTGATATCTTCTGTGACTACGATTGCGTTGCGAATAAGTGCAAGGTTGATACATTGTGCAGCCCATAATGGTTGTGGATTTCTTATCAACCACTTGGTCCGTCCCAGTCCGGCTATTATCACAATTGTTGCTTACTCCACCTCGCCGCAGTTGTCTATGCCTCGTTGAACACTGCGTGGATTGACGAATGTCACGAGGATGTAGTAAGGGTTCACGCGCTGTGGAACCGACAGTACACGAGCAACACGAGGTATGAAAGTATGAAACCCATCCGTGCTCATTTTCAAATTTCCAAATTAGGTTATATTTGGGTCCACGACCCCATGTACCCACATAGAAGAAATTGCTCATGATTTAAATCCCCTCCCATTAATAAGTATTACAGATGTGCTACTTTGCTTTGTGAACTCATCCACCTCTTTCTCTAGGTTTCCATCAAAAAAATATTTGCACCTTCCAACAGAGGGATGAGTTAGGATCTGGGGATCCATTAGAAGAGAAGTGCTGCCTGACAATAAATCTTAGCAACACCGTACAGCTTGTATAGCTTATTAGACTCACCTTGATAATCAGAAATATGTGCCAATCCACCCATCTTGATGTGCTGGACATGTTGCGTGAATACTAAAAACTCCAAGATGTTGTATCCAGGTTGACAGTTAGATGGCTGAGCAGGGCCGGTCAAGCGAATCGGGAAGCATCGAGGGCAGCCAAACACGCCGCATCGATGCGGAGACAATCATGTCACAAGTACGAACCTGCAGAGTCGGAGTCGAGCCTACTGAATGATTGTGCCGACCTAAATGGGCTGGAAGATGCGAAGTGTGATCAGGTGCACGAGGGGAGTGGTGGCAGTGACTGGGGAGACAAGGTTGTATGGATGGCGCAACGAGCGGCCCACACTGTGAATCGAGACGACCCGAAATGCGATCGCTAGCTGAAGGCGAAGCGAGTCAGCGCGGGTGGTATGAACGGCCAATGACACACATACCTGGGCCATCCACACTGTCAATGAAGCACCAAAAGCAGTCAATAGGTTGGCCAAACCCACTGCCATGCAGAGGCAAGCTAAAAGCAAATGTTAGCAAGGTCAACGCACTGAGGTGGACAGCCACGTCTAGGCTGAACCGGACGAGTCGGAGCAGTTGGACATATTGTTAACCAACGAAAGGCGATACCGGAGTGAACAAAAGGCGAACCGCGCGAACATAGGTGACCGCACATTATAGCCAGAGATAGCCAGCCGGAGCGTGACTGACAGGCCCGAGCCGTGACTCACTAACCATATATTAACACCGCGTGCAGGTAGAACATTGCTAATGCGGCATATTGATGTACAGCTTCAAAATTCGTGTGAGGCTGTGTAAGGACCCCACACGCATCTGAGTGAGAGTGCATATGGGAAAAAAATGTTCGGTCGATCCATTCAAATCCACCATGCCCCATCCCAGCCCTCTACAACCTGGGCTAATTCTTCTCCTCGGGACAAGTAGGGGAGGGCAACAACATGGCGTGACACACAGGATAAGCTTTCGTCAGATGCGTGCAGGGTCCTCACACAGCCTCACACGAATTTTGAAGTGCATTTTCCGCACCGTCGTTTTGTAATCAGCTGTAGTCCCTACAGCTACGAGCTTACATAATCAGTGCTACATTTTTTCGTACCCTACTCTTTTACCACTAATAACTAGTAAAGCCTTACTTACTAGACTCAGAGGGTGGTTCTCTTGTACGACAACATTCTATCTGTTCTATAAGTTCATTATCTACATCTGGTCAAGTCATTGAATGGAGTCCGAGAAGAATTAATTTGGAGTACACAGAGGGGTCTAACCTTTCTCATTTCTTGCCACGCACGCGATCGATCTGTCAAATTGAGTTTCAAATTTCCGAAAAGATATCACGGCGACAACCTTCCTGAAAAGAAAAGGTGAGCACAGCACGATTGTGCCTCTCCACATGGCGAATGGAACCCTACACGGCGAATAGAACAGGGTGTGCGATGTGCAACTTCCACGATGACTTTGTATAAATTGTTGGCATGCCCCTCCATGAACCCCCTTGACCTGCCCTTCTGCCATCCTCGCTATCCGTATCCCTGTTCACCCTCTTCTTGGGCAATCTCGCATACTTCCCTTATTCCGGACGATACATTCGTCGCCCTGCCTGGCATATCACTCGGCACCTGTCCTCAGAGTGTCCGCATACAGCCATTGCCTCGCTTCGGACATATTTCGAGTAGGGCTATGATCGAAGCTAATCGCTGGGCTCTTCACCAACCTGCAAAATTTGATGGCACATATTGCGACCAAAAAGTGTGCGCTTTTCCCTCAAACATAAGCTGCCGCCTTACCCGACTCATTGACGCCACGTCCTAGGTCATGAGCAATCGCACACTGGAGCCCGTCCCTTTGCATGAGCATTCCGGGATGCTCCCAACGGTTCTCCAACAACAGCGACTGTGGGCGACACAAAACAAACGAGCGACGTCGTCAGGACCTTTTACTCCTATCTCCGGTCGGGTGATGTAAATCATCAACACATGTTGGACCACCGTATTTTCTAAACAGAATGGTCGCCTGCCTTGAGCTGCCTGGTGTGTGTGTTTCATCCTGCTGACAATGGTAGTTCCGTTGCAATACCGTGTGTTAGCCTTTCTCCCCTTTGTTGACCTTCTCTCATTCCGATCCTCTCTCCAGGCATAGGTTTTCATCATGAACGGACACGCAATTGCAACCTGGTGGTTTTTATCGTCTCCACCTTCTTCGTAATTCACCTAGTTTCAATACCCACACCCCGTTTTTTCTTTCGAATACCAATCAATCTCGCCCCTGCCCCCGTTCTTGCCATTGCGTTACTATGGGCTGCACAATGTATCAACCCTGCAGTCATTCGTAATGCAATCGTAGGCACAGAAGATATCAAGCCCTACAATGTCCTCATTTTGTTTTTCTCCCTCGCCTACATGTCTGTCACCCCCGACATCGCAGGCATAGTCCGCGCTGTGGTATTTTGGGTCAGAAACAAGGGGGATTTCAATGGGTGGAAGCTGTACCTTTACTTCTACATCATGCTCACCCTCGTCTCAATCTTCATCGGCAACAATCCTGTCATCCTCTGTGGAACGGCATTCTTAGTCCATTTCACTGAACTCATAGATGTCGATTCCCTAGCCTGGGTTATGGCTGAATTTGCTGCTGCAAATGTGGCCGGCATGGTGCTCTTTGTGGGAAACCCCTCGAATGTAGGTATTCCGATCACGGAAAAGACGAGACGATGCACCTCACATCTTCCCGCACAGGTTATCTTATGTGAGGGTTTCAACATCAGCAATTCTGCCTTCACAGTATATACCATTCTCCCCTTCCTCGCCTGCAGCCTGTTCTGTTTTGTTGCACTCGCCTTCCAATTCCGCAGACAAGTCCCGCGGGAGTTCAGCGTTGTTATATATCGCCACTCCCGGGCACCCCTACCAGATCCTGTTGGAGCATGGGTTGGTAGCTTCATGCTCGGTGGAAGCATTATCGTCTGCTTTGTCACAAGTTTCTTTAGAGTCGACGTCTGGACGATCAGTTTGCCATTCGCAGTGGCCAAGTTCGTATTCGATATCGCTCGAGACTATTATCGATATTCCTACAATATTCTAATGGCTATAGAAGATCTTGGTGCAGCCTCTGTATTTACCAACCGACAGCTGCGTTCCCCAACGCTGGCTGTACCCAAGGTGGATGTTCGGATGCCATACATTGTTAGGTACTACCAGTCATTCATGAACGATCTGCATCAACGACTCTACAAACGTTTTCCTACTTTCATCACCGCTCTTCCCCAGCTCCCCTTTTCCCTTGTTCTCTTTACATTTTCCCAGCTCATCCTTAACGAGGCACTCAATCATCAGGGTTGGGTCAATATCTTTGCGGACTGGCTTATCCGCGCATCCCACAAACAGATGCACCCGATGATCTGGCTCATTGGCATTCTTGGTGTCGTCTTGAGCAACTTCGCTGGTACGAACATTGGCACTACTATCTTGCTCACTCGGGTCGTCCGTGCAGCGGATCTTCCTTATGACGCCAACCGGGCAGCTGCCATCGCACTTGCCGTTGCATCCAACATCGGAGCTGTGAATTTTACGTTTTCGGCTTCGTTGACGGGTCTCCTTTGGAAGGGGATTCTAGCGCGGAAGGGGGTCTACATGAGGCAGCGAGACTTTGCATTCTGGAACATGCTGCCGATTGTAGTGATGACGAGCGTTGGACTGGCCATCGTATCTGCAGAAATGGCTGTTTTATTCCGTTGGTGATGTATCAACGTGCGCGACTGGGTCCCACCTGTGGCAAAACGGTGCGCCGCCAGAAGCGCTAGGTGTGGAGGGGAGGGAGGTTAACAATCTTGTTTCGTAACCATTGAGGGGTTAATTTATGCTTGCGTTTCTTCCTGGTGAAGGATGCTGGGTCTATGTTACCAAGCGCAGATAGTGCCGTATCGACAAGGTTGATTCTTTTATTCGTGTTCAATAGAAATCTACAAGTCATAAACCGGTTAGCCGAATAGTGAATTTGTCGTCCGAAAGGGAATGCTCATTTTTTATCCGTCAGCTGTTGTCCAATCAGGGGACCATAAGCTGACACAATTCTCCCTGCCTTGCATATGCTAAGCATCCCATTCTTCTTTCTTTCTCCGTCCCTGTTACCATTAGCCAGCTACCCCTCACCTGCTTGTCGCACCCGCCGCACCACACCCTTCTTCTAGTATATACCGCTCGTTCTCCCTGGCATGCAGTGCCAGTGTGACAATGACGGCGCACGGCCCGAATATGAGGCTTAACTCTGCAGCTGATATCATGGTGTCCAATAATGAGGGCACATGTACATGTCAAGTGCTCAACACATTCTTCTCTCCACTACGACAACACCCAAGGATGACTTCCAAATTCTTCGCGCATGCAAAGAAAAGTGAGTGTGCAGGGATATACAGGGTGGAGTACTGACGAGAAGGAAAGGATCGTCCCAACTTATAGTTCCAAATAACGCCGAGAGAAATGAAGCAACGACGACCGAGGAAGTGGAAGGGGTGAGAAATGCGGCGAGTGGTGAGTATGCCTGACGATTTTGGAGAAGGATTACTGATGAGAAGAGGAGAGTCTATAGCGAGTAAGTGGTCAGTGGAGGAGAGCAACCGAAGTCGAAGCCAAGAAAGACGCACAGGACGAAAGCGAATACCGGCGCGCCGTTAAACGGAGGTCGACCGAAACCAGTTATCGGGACCGAGTAAGACCCGTTGCCTTTCTGGGTGATGATGAGCACTTTGTGAGCAGAGACGAGAAAAAGATTCGATGTAGGAAATGGGGACACCAATAGATACGGGCGATGTTATTTGCGGTCTCGCTGTCTCACGGGATCGTCGCTGAGACAAGGTACGGCCAAGTGACGGTGTGGGACGCGGACAATCTAAAAGGAGATTGGGTTCAAAATACACAGCCTGGTGCTGGCAGTCGACCTTTCACTAGATACAACAAAAATCGCAGCTGGATCGTATCAA
Organism: Xerocomus amazonicus; assembly: GCA_038089295.1. Classification (NCBI taxonomy): domain Eukaryota; kingdom Fungi; phylum Basidiomycota; class Agaricomycetes; order Boletales; family Boletaceae; genus Xerocomus; species Xerocomus amazonicus. Next base: position 18,190 of record JBBPKO010000087.1, read on the forward strand.
GCTGCCCATGTCTGGTCACGGACAGGTGAAAAACGACTTGACTTGAAACACGACGAAGATGTTTGAACGGTCAAGTTTTCACCCGATGGCTGCTTCATCACCGCTGGTTCTGCAGAATCGAATGGCAACAAGGGCTTTCTTCGCATCTACGACGGTCAAAATGCTACTTGTCGATACTCCAGTCCCTTACTGGTCCGTTGCTTGGACCAGTGACAGCAAACAGCTCTTTGTCTTGTCTTTCGATGGCTATGTTCATCGTCTTGATGTCGTCTCCGGGAGCAGGCTCTCTAAATGGCCGATTCACAGCAAGAATCGACCACGATGCATCTCTCTAGCGAAGAACGGGGCATTCATCGCAGCCTCCGCAGGTTCGTCAGTCTCATTTTTGGATACTTCGACACAGCAGCAAATTGGTCTTTCAATTGATCACCATCACTATATTCACTCCGTCGCAATCTCGGGAGATTATGACATTGCAATTGGCGGCGGCGAGAAAATCACTTTGCGTAATCTACGCGACGTGCTTTCTACTCCTATATTGATGTCGGTAGAAGGCGCGATGTCTTAAATGGTGGTCCTGCTCATCGGCTCTTCTTTGACAACGACAACAAGTATTGGAAAAGTGGTCTGAAAAGACTAAGGGCCCACCTCGAAGAGCTTGGAACGTACTTCGCGAACAGGATTTGGAAGGGACAGAATATTCGAGTCGTTACGGGTCAACTTTGCGAAGCAGGTCACCGAGTCAGGTATGTTCTTTGTCGATGCTAATCTGAGTTTGTGTTAATTCTCTGTTATCCATGTTCATCAGATAAGCTCATTCGACAGCTCGGTGCTGAACTCGCGAATTCCCAGCAGACAGTTCGTGCACACGAGCAGAAACATCATTGCGAGACACTATAGCAGACGGCCGTATCGTCGAGGCTGGTAAGTTTTTTGTCGAGAATATGATGTCCGTATCCGACAATGTGAAAGCGAATAGGATCATCGAGGAGTAGCTCTCCAGTAGGTTTCGTCATTACTGTGCAGATAAAAGGTGGTCTGGTCGTCAACCGTATTTCTCAGGTTTTACGAAGAAATGGATTATCACGCTAGAGACGATCGGAGATGAGGCTTCACGCTCTGATAATTACGATGAAGCGCTCGCGGCCTATGCTACTGCGCTATCGCTCGATCCATCTACACCCGATGATCTATTGAGAAAGTGGACACGCATGCTGTTGACCCGTGGCTCAAAAAGCGAGGTATTAAATAGTTCCAATGGGGTATGCTGCACGTGCCCTATACTCGTTGACGCTAATATGTTTTGCTTATGTTCAGTTCAATCTTTCAAGAATCATCACTAACCATACCATATGTGACGTTCTTGAAAAAGACAGTTGTGTTATGGATGCAGCTGTTTATTTTCAGCGCATCCGAGACGAGCTTGCCCAGGAATCGAATACGGCAAACCAGCTGGTGGGTAGTCATTGGAAGACGTTCCCTACACTTTCTGATGTCATCGTACAGATTTCCAGAAGCGGTGTACGGCGAGATTGAAAAAACTCGCCAAATTCGCACTTGATTCTGGGGACTACAACGAAGCTGACAATCACTACTCGACAATACTTCCATTAGACCGCGTTGATCCACTGATCGAGAGAAGCAAGGTACGGGTGAGGATGAGCGCATGGGAGGATGCTCTGAAGGATGCCGACAAGGTATGCATTGTTTCTGTCGCCGTAAAAATTATAAATAATGGAGTTTACAGGTGATCGAAATCGATCCATTGTCTCATCATGGCTATGAACAGAGACACCCAGCTTTACATGGGGCAAAACGTCATGGGGAGGCAATTGCAGCATTCGATATGATGCTCTCGAAACTCGAACAATCCACCGATGAGCGTGTCCGTGGTGAGCTATTTTATCGATTTCACCATCGCGCTGTCTGACATGGGCAGTAAAACTTCGCTCCGGGTACGTTGATGCCAGACCTACAATTCGAACTATCGTCAAGGCGACCGTCTCCCCCATGCCACGTGTACTCATCGACACTACCACGGGTCGTTTACATGACAAGGAACAGCAAGCCCAGATATTTGAGTCGCTCCCGATTTTCAGTGAACTCGTGTCTTCGATGACGAGAAAGATAGATGAAGCATGGATTTGAGAGAGGCGAAGAAGTTCTACAAATACGTCATGTTCTCACACAGGTGGGGAAATGGTGAACCACTGCTCGACCAAGTCACCAGTGTCACTGTCTACAAGTTGTATGCATCATGCGCAGACTTGAAACTACAGACGTTCTGTGTGCTCTCACGTTCTCTTGGATTCCGTTGGGCGTGGCGTGGAGCGATACGTGTTGCATCGATAAAGAGAACAATGTGACGTTGCATGAGTCGCTCGTCGCGATGTTTGTCTGGTATCGCGATTCAACCCTCACTCTCGTCCTCCTCCCTGATGTCTCGTCGGACGAACAAAAAGGAAAAGACAGGCTGAAGAAGAGCTTCTGGAATTCGAGAGGTTGGACGTACCAGGAGTATCTAGCGGCGAAGGTGGCCCGGTTTTATACGAACGACTGGAAGCCTTACCTGGGATTGGAAGAACCATGGAACCACAAGGAATCACCCGAGATTCTCGGGCAGATGGAGGCGCCGCAAGTGTCCACCGAAGAGGTAGCTGTCCTCGCGCCCGGGCCTGATAGGGTGCGAGAAAAATTGTACCTGGCATCGACACGTCGAACAACGCTCGTGGAAGACATCGCATATTCACTGTTTAGCATTTTTAACGCAACAATTCCTATCATATACGGTGAAGGTACTCGTGCAGTAGGTCGGCTTTTAAAGTTCGTTCCGACAGGATCCGGGGACATCTCCATTCTCTCTTGGAATGAGACTGCGAACAGTTATAACAGCTGCCTGCCTATGGACCTGACTGTGTACAACTCGGTCATGCCGCCGCACATCCCACACATGGAGACTGCCGAGCTGGATTGGTCAGTTGACGAACTGCGCTCTTCTATGTCCGACCCTTCTCCTGCTATATCGCTATGTAATCAACTGAAGAAGCTTCCACCACCGACGATGGCTTCTAAGCGGCTGCAACTTTCTTGCATCCGTGTCGACATCACGCAGATTATCCATCCATCGGGACCCGAAGCGAAGACCAACATCTGCGTATATCGTGCAAAATCTGACTTGCTTGGGGACGTTAAGATAGAGACGACTTGGGAAATGGATACGAAGAAGTCATATCGCCTCATTCATCCTTGGGTCCGCTCACTGCTCGACCAAGAGCACACCCGCTACAAAGATGGATTCCACGATACGATGTTCGCACTCCGGCTCGTTGCGCGCCTGAAGCGACGGTTTGGTGGGCTGTTATTCGAGAAGAAGACTTGGACGGATCACAGGCGGGTCGCTGCGGACAGTTTGATCATGGTCCAGATGCGCGACGATGTTTCATCCTGCGCATCGTAACGTTATTGACCTTTTCAGGAAGGTTGTCGCCGTGAGAAATTCACAACACCTTGATCGCATTGTATCTTTCCAACACACGCTCCAAACTGCTCGGTATTGATGCTATTCGAGTCGGAAAACTCAGAGAAGAGCACTCAAAGTGGTCAGATATCAATATTCTCAACTTTTGAAAACTCTAGATTTCGGAATTTAGTGACCTCAAAATAAAAACTTCATTCTATGCCTACTGGTGATTGTGCAAATTACTCGCCCACCTCCCGCAAGTTAGATCGTATAAATACCGATCAATTTCATGAACTCGTTGAGCAGTTATTCAATGCCAAAGACGTGTCTTTCTTTTATTTTTTTTCTCCTTCCTGAAAAGGTCAATAAGACGCCCACTAGCGTCTCGACCGCTCCTCCCTCAAACTCACAAATTGGCGCGAAGTCGTCCTTACCCACCTGCGACAAGTCGTTCTATAGTACATAGTGCACAATTCAAGAAAGAAATAGAACATGCATCGCTCCAACGTGTTTTATCAGGGACCGAGGCATAGACCCGACTGTTTGCGTCCCACTCCGTCACTTGACCATTCCTTGTCCCAGCGACGATCCACTCGCCATCTCATGAGATAGCAATACTGCAAAAAAAACGTCCCCCGCACTTATTGGTGTTCCGATTTCTTTGCGATCTCCCACTCGCCAACACCGATTCTTTTTCTCATCTCCGCTCGCAAAGCGCTCACCGTCACCCAGAAAGGCAACGGGCGTTACTTGGTCCCGATAACTGGTTTCAGTCGACGTCCGTTTCACGATGCGCCGAGATTCGCTTTCGTCGTGGCCGTCTTTCTTCGCTCTGACTCGTGTTGCTCTCCTTCGCTGACGGTTACTCGCCATGGACTCTTCTCTTCTCCTTCTCCAAATTGTCTGGTGCACTCACCACTCGCTGCATTTCCCACTCCCTTGTCGTAGTGGAGAGAAGAATGTGTTGAGCGCTTAGCAATGCACATGCGCCCTCTCTATTGGACGCCTACCATCATGGCATCAGTCGCAGAATCAAGCCGCATGTTCTGGCCGTGCGCAGTCATTATCGCGCCCTCGTCCAACAATGCAATACACTGGCACTACACGCCAGGCAGAATGAGGGGTATGTACTAAGCGAGGATTACGATACTACGAGAACAAGGGCCCATCCATCGTTCCGTTGGGGTTACGAGGAGAAGCATGTATAGCACTGGATGACAAAATTCTGTTCTTATCTCGGCCACGAAATTTCCAACCTGCCGATTGGTAGATAACACAGCCTGGAAACACGCCGACCATGTACCGGAACCACACCACCAATCCAGAGACAATGTGTCAGGCATGACATCATGCGTTGGCAAGAACGAGGATTGCAACTGAACAGTTGCAGACCGAGGGCATTTATCATATCGGGGCCGCAGCTGAAGTGTACAGCATTGTATAGTCAATCGAACTACGGAGCTAAATATATTGTTGATCCCTAATTTGACGAGTTTATTGGCAGTCGTTCTACCGTATGGGAGGGGTAAGGAATCTGGGAGACAGCACTTGGCACTGACCAGCCCAGAACGGGGCGGCCCGGTGAGTCATGCGCAAGCTGTGAGGGCAGGCGAAAACCGCCTCAAATGGAGGTGCGAAGAGCCGCTATGCGCTAGGCCAGAAGTGCGAGGTACCAGGAATTTTTGAGGAAGGGTGCGGTGCGGTGGGTGCCACAAGCAGGTGAGGGTAGCTGGCTAATGGTAACAGGGAAGGAGAAAAAAAAGAAGAATAGGACGCTTAGCATTTGCAAAGCAGGGGAATGGTGTCAGCTTGCGGTCCCCTGGCTGAACGACTGCTGACAAGGGAAAGGGGGCATTCTCTTCTGAACGATAAGTTCACTATCCGGCTGACCTGCCTCTGACTTGCAGATTTCTATTGAACATGAGTGAAATCAACCTATCGATACGGTACTGTCTGCGCTTCGTAACATAGATGTAGCGTCCTTCAATAGGAAGGGAAGCAAACATAAATTAACCCCTCAATGGTTACGAAACAAGAACCAGGAAGAGAAGCAAGAATAAATTAACCCCTCCCACTAGCCCTTCTGGCAACGCACTGTTTTGCCACATGTGGGGCCCAGTCGCACCCATCACAAACCCGGCCGAAATAAAACAGCCATTTCTGCGGATATGGCGCCCAGTCCAACAGCTGTCATCACTACAACCGGCAGCATGACCCCTTTCCGCGCTAGAATCCCCTTCCAAAGGAGACCCGTCAGCGAAGCCGAAAACGTAAAATTCACAGCCCCGATGTTTGATGCAACAGCGTGATACGGCTAACCTTGAAGGACGAGGTGTAAGTATTGAAACTGGGTAAATCACAACGAAGATGGAGAAGATGAAAACCACCAAGGTAGTAGTTGCGTGTCCGCTCATGATGAGAATCTACGCTTAGAGAAAAGACCGGGATACGAGGGAACGACGGCAGAGGGGTGTAGAGGTTAACACGCAGACCCTATAAGCCATGCTGGTTGGTATTGTGACAGAACTGCAGGATGAAATGTGCAAACAAGCGGCTCAAACGCGTGGCTGGCGACCATTCTGTGTCAGTGGTCCAACAATTCTTTGATGATTCAGTTATACCGCCATTACCCAGTCGGAGACTTATCTGGTTGAATTTGAAAATACTCCGTCACTAAACTCGGCGGCGCCGGTGATGACCTCGTGTGTCAAGCGAGGTTACCACGATAATATAATACACGGCCGCGAGACTGGCGTGGAGGTTCGGCAGTGCGAGGGGCAAGCTCCTCCCTCTCGCTGGGGACTCATCTCCGCTACCTCCGCTCTGACCACCCTTACTGTGAGCCGCGAAGCATGCTCGGACGGTCCACGGTCCAGGGACTGAGTACTGGCACTGATCTCTGACCCAGGGACCCGAGTGACACGGAGAATGAGGAAATAAGCCCCCGGTTGATTTGTTTGAACACGTCATACCATACACGCCATTTCCTCAATCGGTGATCTGCCGTAAGGGATACACGCGCTACCCTGACCGCAACCTATCTTAAACCATATCGAGGATTCCTTTGGACAGAGCAACACCCAGAAGCCTAGTTAGGCTTGGGAATGCTGAAATTCTAGCCACGGTCGGGTTCAGCCTACCATGATTAGGTAGCTCCTTCCCCGTCGCCATCACAGCCTTTCCCTTTCCCTCTCTCCGCTCGTTGCATCTACCGCACTTCCTCAAACCTCTCGTTTCTGGTGCCTCACATCTCCAGGGCCTGGAGTCTGGAGTGCAGAAAAGCCCTGCATACCATCCTGTACTCACAGCTTGTGCCGAGCCCGCAGGGTGCTCCACTCCGGGGGGATACCACGATACAACAGTGCGCTTTCCCACTGGAACATCGGGGGTGAATGGGTGAGGAGGCAGTATAGTAGGGTTGGCGGCAACTTTTTCATGTCTATGAGAATGTGATAGACCATTTCCGGTACCATGATGTAGCGTCGATGACAACGTCCATCCGTGTAAAGCGTCTTGCATTGGTGTTCTCTGTTGGTGTGTATGAACTGTCTGCTGGGAATTGGCGAGTTCAGCATAGGGCTGTCAAACAATATTATCCGATGACAAGAGAGTGAACGACACAAACCCAAGTCAGCATCACACCGGACTCATTGATCCGCTTCCCAAACTTGACCTGTAACAGCATCATTTTTCCGTATCTTGTCCGTGAGACACATTCCAGACTCTTCGAGGCGCACTTAGTAACTCATTACCCGGCCAATTAAGGCGAGCAAATAAATTTATGGTGCATGCCTAATATATAGTGTATGACGACGGTCCATGGAGTGAGTATGGCTCTTTGGTAATATAGAGGTAGCGTTCTTCACCAGGAAACGCCAGAGCATAAAGCAACCCCTCAATGGTTACGAAACAAGATCGTTAACCTCCCTCCCCTATCGCTGGCCCATCCGGCAGCGCACCGTTTTGCCACACGTGGGAACCCAGTCGCGCACGTCGACACATCACCAACCCAGCCGGAATAAAATAGCCATTTCTGCGGATACGATGCCCAATCCAACGCTCGTCATCACTACCATCGGCAGCATGTTCCAGAATGCAAAGTCCCGCTGCCTCATGTAGATCCCCTTCCGCGCTAGAATCCCCTTCCAAAGGAGACCCGTCAACGAAGCCGAAAATGTGAAATTCACAGCTCCGATGTTGGACGCAACGGCGAGTGCGATGGCAGCTGCCCGGTTGGCATCATAAGCAAGATCCGCCGCGCGGACAACCTGGGTGAGCAAAATGGTAGCACCAATGTTGGTACCAGCGAGGTTGCTCAAGACGACACCAAGGATGCCGATGAGCCAGATCGTCGGGTGCACCTGCTTGTGAGATGCACGGACAAGCCAGTTGGAAAAGATGTTGATCCAGCCCTGATGATTGAGCGCCTCGATGAGGATGAACTGGGAAAATGCGAAGGGAACGAGGAAAAAGGGGAGCCGTGGAAGGGCAGTGATGAGAGTAGGAAATCGTTTGTAGAGTTGTTGATGGAGGTCGTCCATGAACGACCGATAGCACAAAATACGTGGCGTGTGGACATCCACCTCGGATACAGGGGGTCTTGGGTCTGTTTCGGGCTCTAACTTTGGGGAGTCGGGTTGAAATTGGACGACAGTGCACTGTGACCGTTCCAAATCTGTGTGCAAAGGCAAGGAACACAGCCGTCGGCGTGTAGACACAGAAGCTGCATCAAGGTCTTCCAAACCAGTCAGATTGTTATGGGGATACCGATAATAATCTCGGCCAATGTCGAATACGAACTTGGCCACCGCGAATGGCAAGCTGATCATCCAGATATCGACTTTCAGGAAACCTGCGACAAGGCAGGCGATAAGGCTTCCACCGAGCAAGAAGCTACCAACGCACGCTCCGACAGGATCTAGTAGGGCTGCCCCGGAGTAGCGATATCTGACAACATTGAATTCTCGCGGGACTTGTCTGGAGAATTGGAGTGCAAGCGCAACGAAACCGAACAAGCTACATGCGAGGAAGGGAAGGATGGTGTATGCTGTAAAGGCAGCGTTGTTTATACCGAAACCTTGGCATATGACAACCTGCGTGGGAAGATATAAGATGCATCATTTCTTCCGTGATCAGGATACAGTACGTACATTGGAGGGATTCCCCATGAAGAGCACCATGCTGGCCGTGTTTGCAGCAGCAAATTCGGCCATAATCCAGACTAGGGGGTCGACATGTATGAATTCAGTGAAATGGATTAAGAATGCAGTTCCACAGAGGATGACCGGATTGTTGCCGATGAGGATTGAGATGAGGGTGAGTATGATGTAGAAGTAAAGGTACAGCTTCAACCCGTTGTATCCGCCCTTGTTCCTGACCCAAAATACCGCAGCGCGGACTATACCTGCGACGTCGGGGGTGACAGACATGTAGGCGAAGGAGAAAAATAGAATGATGATATTGAATGGCCTGAAACCTTCTGTGCCTACGATTGCGTTGCGAATAACTGCAGGGTTGATACATTGTGTAGCCCATAGTAATGCAATGGCAATGATGGGGGCGGTGATAAGATTAATGGGTATCCTGGGCAAGAGGCGGGATGTGGGTGTTGAAACCGGGTGAATTACGAAGAAGATGGAGATGACGAAAACCACCAAGGTCGCGACTGCATGTCCATCCATAGTAGATGTCTGCTTGTGAATATGAGCTAAAAACGACGAAGGAGCTGAAGAGACTAACACGCCGATCTTATAGTCGTGCCGGTTGGCATTGTAGCAGTATCACCATTGATAGTAAGATGAAATATGAAAACCAGGCAGCTAAAACGTGTCTCCGGTGACCATTATGCTGAGAAAACAAGAAAGTGGTCCAACAATTTTTTTATGATTCAGTTATACCATAATTACCAGATCAGGGATATACCGCCTGTAGTGGTTTCCGCACGGTGCACAAAGCATGGATCAACTCAAGCGTGTCAGACGGCGCATTCTACCGCCATGAAACAATGAGTCTCGTTGTGCTGAGCAGTCTCAGACTCTTATCCACAAACCAACTAAAGGTCGGGGTAGGTTGGATTAGATTAGATAATATTGCCATTATGGTATCCATCACAATTGTTGCTTATTCCGCCGTTGTGCATTCCGCGTTGGACACTGCTTGGATCGCATTTTGTTTATTCTTGGACAGCTATGTGATACATAAAATGAAGCTAGAGAATGGGCGGCCATCCGGTTGGGAAGGAACTACATGGGCGAGGAATACCACGGGGATGTGGTGCAGCAAGTGGCTCGTGCGTTGCGGAACACAGCGGGTCAAGGCAGCAGTGCGCGGCGGTGGAACGAACGTGAGAGGATGTGCACGGTGAGTGGAGCGAAGGAGGTGATCGCTGGCGCACTGTGGCTGTGGTTGTGTTTCACTTCCACGATGCCTTTGCATGCAGTCGGCTGTCCGACTAGCGTCCTCTTTCCCCCTTCCATGAATCCCCTTGACTTTCCCTTCTGCTGTCCCCACTATCCACATCTCTGGCCCAGATGAATTCGCCTCTTTTTTGACAACTCACCTTTCCCTTGGTCATCTTATCTCTCGCTTCTCTTCTCAGACTCCGAACCACTTTCACATGACACTGCTGACGATCGTATTCTCCAGACGCCTGGTGGGTTGCATTATCAAAGGAGCGAATACACGATCCCGCACACTTCTCTCGATCCGAATGATTCATTCGTCGCCCTGAACTCGGCACCCGTCTTCAGAGTGTAAACATACAGTAATTCCCTCGCTTCTGACATATTTTAAGTACGGCCATGATCAAGCTAATTGCTGGGCTCTTCGACACCTTGCAAAATTCGAAGGCATGTATTACGACCAAACAGCTACTGCGTGCTTTTCCCACAAACTTAGGCTGCCGCCCTTACATGTTCTAGGTCACGAGCAATCGCACACTGGAATCCATCCCTTTGCATGAGCATTCCAAGACGCTCACAAACGGTTTTTCAACAGCAGCGACTGTAGGTGACACGAAAGAAACAGGCGAGGCCATCAGGACGTTTTACTTCCGTGATCGGGCTCATCTTCCTGGTGGCGTGCTGATCGATCACCACGTAGTCAATTGCTGATTAATATCCGCGAACAACATGTCATCTCCATATTTTGTCATCTCCATATTTCATTTACAGGCTTCCAATTCTAGTTATCTGTCAACATTACACACGAGACGAAGTAATGCATCCGTAATAGGCTATGTATAGTTTACTGAGTCGTTTTCTTCTTTGCTTGATAACGCTCGAGTGCTGCGCTCTCTGTATTAACTAGATCTGCTAAGTAATGGTACAGTGGAACCACAGGGGAAGTAATGTTCCCTTCCGAGGGCTTTCGCCCGCTAGAAATCGTTGCCTATCCCGCTCCCTTACTTGTCACTGTGCGTCCTGTAACATGGAGAGGAGCGATCGATGAACGTACCAAACAGGCTCCCTCACCCACCGACTACGCGTTATTCAGGTGTAGATCCCCCGATTCTCGGGATCACAAAGATCTGTTTTCGTCGACGCCAAATTAAGACACAAAGTCCCCGGCTCAGGCCACCAGGCTGGATCTCCCTAAGAATCGAAGCCCGGCCGTAAGTCCTCAAAAGCCCTGTACGGGGCCTGGCACGACCTAAGGCTCCTGGCACGGCTAAGGGCCGGCCCGGGGCCCTGCCCATCACTAGCGTTCAGAGGAGTCGAAACTGATGTGGCACAGCCAAGGTGATCTGAAAGACATGCACAAAGCATGAGCCAACTCAGGCACGTTGGACTGCGCATTCTACCGCCATGAAACAATGCATCTCATCGTGCTGAGCGGTGTGTCCACAAACCAACTCCCCCCGCTGACGGCAATTCCATAAATAGGATCATTGTTCAGCACCGGAGACACGTGCGGCGTCCCTTCGACGTTCAACTATCGTTCCCAAGCGCGAACGACGAGCGTGTTGCGGAGAGCACGGTGCCGATTAAACGCCAGTCGCTCGCATGCCTTACTTACTAAACTCATGACGTCCACGTACGATCGGTTTCCTCATTTGCAGGATTTCTCTATTTCTCCGCGAACTTCCGAGCGATCGACTATTGGGAAACTGCAAGAATGCCCCTCCCTCCTTCTCTCACACTCCAATCCATTCCCGAGGCATAGATTCTTATCATGAACGGACACGCAATTGCAACCCTGGTGGTTTTCATCATCTCCATCTTCGTTTCTGTACTCACACCACGTCCTTTCCTCCGAATACCAATCAATCTCACCACCACGCCTATGCTCGCCATTATGTCCTTCCCCCTCGCTTATATGGCCATCACCCCCAATATCGCAATATAGGTCAATTTTGCGAAGCAGCTCACCGAGTCAGGTATGTTCTTTGTCGATATTCACATGAGTTTGTGTTCATTCCTTGTTATCCATGTTCATCAGATAATCTTGTCCGACAGCTCCGTATTGAACTTGCCAATTCCCAACAGACAGTTCGTGCACACGAGCAGAAACACCATTGCGAAATACTATATGCAGACGGCCATGTCGTCGAGGCTGGAATGTTTTTTGTCGAGAACATGATGTCCCTACCAGACAATGTGAAAGCGAAGTCGATCATCGGGGAGTGGCTTACCAGTAGGTTCCGCAGTCACTGTACAGATAAAAGGTGGCTGTATTTCTCAGGTTTTATGAAGAAATGCATTGTCGTGCTAGAGACAATTGGAGATGAGGCTTCAGGCTCTAATAAACACGATAAAGCGCTCGCTGCCTATGCCACTGCACTGTCGCTCCAACCGTCCACACCCGATGTTTTATTAACAAAGTGGACGAGCACACTGTTGATCCGTGGCTCGATAAACGACGCACTAATTAGTTCCAATGGGGTATGCTGCACGTGCCCTCTGCTCGTCGACACTGATGTATTTGCTTATGTTCAGTTCAACCTTTCGAGAATCGTCATTTACCACACTATATCTGACGTCCTTGAAAATGATGGTCGTGTTATGGATGCAATTGCATACTTTCGACGCATGAAAGACGAGCCTGCCGAGGAATTGAATACGACAAGCCGGCGAGCGGAATGGGAACTGGGTGAGTGGTCATTGGGGGTTGTTTTCCGGCGCTTTTCTGAGGTAATGCTGCAGGTTTCGAGCAGCGTTGCACTGCGAGATTAGAAAATATGGCCAACATCGCACTGGAGTCTCGGAACTACAATGAAGCTGACAAACTCTACTCGACAATTCTGTCGCTCAATCAACCAGACCGCGTTGATACTCTGATTAAGCGAGGCAAAGTACAAGCGAGGATGAGAGCATGGGAAGATGCGCTAAGCGATGCTGATCAGGTACGCCTTGTTTCCATCATGAAAATCACCAATAATTGAGTTTACAGGTGATCGAAATCGACCCGTCATCTCATCTTGGCTACAAACAGAGACATGCAGCTTTACATGGGGCGAAACGCCATAGGGAAGCAGTTGCAGCATTCGATATGATGCTCTCGCAACTTGAAGAATACCCCGACGAACGTATCCGTGGTGAGCTATTTCACCGATTTCACCGTCGCGCTGTCTGACATGGGCAGTCGAACTTCGTTCCAAGTACGTTGACACCAGACCTACAATTCGGGCCATCGTCAAAGCGACTGCCTCCCCCTTGCCACATGTACTCATCGACACGACTACGGGTCGTTTACATGACAAGGCACAGCAGGCGCAGGTATTCGAGTTGCTCCCGATTTTTGATGAACTCGTGTCCTCCATGACGAGAAAGATAGACAAAGCATGGATTCGGAGAGAGGTGAAGGAATTCTACAGATACGTCATGTTCTCACATAAGTGGGGAAATGATGAACCATTGCTGGAGCAAGTCACCCGTGCCACTGTCTACAAGTTGAATCCGTCATGCGCAAATAAGAAACTACAGACATTCTGTTCACTCTCACGCTCTCTTGGATTCCGTTGGGCGTGGAGCGATACATGTTGCATCGACAAAGGGAACAACGTAATATTGCACAAGTCGCTCGTCGCAATGTTTGTCTGGTATCGCAATTCAACGCTCACTCTCGTCCTTCTTCCTGATGTCTCATCGAATGAACCAAAAGGAAAGGATAGCCTGAAGGAAAGCATATGGAATAAAAGAGGTTAGACATACCAGGAGTACTTGGCGGCGGGGGTGGTCCGGTTCTATACGAATGACTAGAAGCCCTACCTGGGACTGGAAGAACTATGGAATCACAAAGAATCGCCGGACATTCTCAGGCAGATGGAGGTACCGCAAGTGTCCACCAGGGAGGTGGCTGTTCTCGCACCTGGGCTCGACTAGGTGCGAGAGAAATTGTACCTGGCGTCGACGCGTAAAACGACGCTCGTGGAAGACATCGCATATTCACTATTTGGTATCTTCGACGTATCAATTCCTATCATGTATGGTGAAAAGACCCACGCAGTTGGTCGGCTCTTAGAGTTCGTTCTGACAGGATCTGGTGATGTCTCCATTCTCGCTTGGAATGGGACTGCGAACGGTTATAACACCTGCCTGCCAGAGGACCTGACTGTGTACAATTCTGTCATGCCACCACACATCCCACATGTGGAGACCGCTGAACTGGATCAAACAGTTCGGGAACTACGCTTTTCCATGTCGGATCTTTTTCCTGCGATATCGCTATATAATCAATTGAAGAAGCTCCCACCACCTATGATGGCTGCTCAACGGCTGCAACTTTCTTGCTTCCGTTTCGACATCACCAAGTTTATTCACTCATCGGGACCCGGGGCGGGGACGAACATCCGCGTATATCGTGCGAAGTCGGCCTTGCTTGGGTACACCGAGATAGAGACAACTTGGGAACTTGATACGAAGAAGACATATTGCCTCGTTCACCCTTGGGCCCGCTCGCTTCTCGACCAAGAGCACTCCCGCGATACGGATCGGTTCGACGATACAACCCTCGCGCTGCGGCTCGTTGCACGTTTGAAGCAACGATTTGGTGCGCTGTTGTTCGAGAAAAAGACCTGGACGAATCACAGGCGGGTCGCTGCGGACAGTTTGATCATGGTCCAGATGCGCGACAATGTTTCATTAGCGGCCGTGGAAAAAATCATCGACACCATTGAAGTACTGTAGCCTCATGGATTCTTGATCGCAATGGATGGCTTATTCATGATTCGTCTCAGCTTTTACATACGTACCGTGTGCTCGCATGGCTTCTACGTATCCTTATTGCGTTTAGTACCCGGTGGACGCAAGTCTACTGCACAGCCATAGCGTTCGTCCTGTCTTTCTTGCATCATAATCTTAAGGCGCCCTCTACCATAGCGAGCACGGCTGTCTCAAGACACCCACTCCCCCCTAGCGTCTTGACCGCTTCCCTCAAACTCGTAAATCGGCACAAGGTTGTCCTTGCCCACCTGCGACAAGCCGTTCTATAGTACCTAGAGCACAATTCAAGAGAAAAACGGAACATCCATCGCTCCAACGCGCCTTAACAAAGACCGAGGCATAGACCCGACTCCGCATACCACACCGTCATTCGACCGTTCCTTGTCCCAGCGACGATCCACTCGCCGTCTCGTGAGGCAGCGATACTGCAAATAACATCGCCCGCATTTATTGGTGTCCCCACTTCCTTGCCGTCTCCGACTCGCCAAAATGAATCTTTTTCTCATCTCCGCTCACAAAGTGACTGCTCACTGCTCACCGTCACCGTCACCCAGAAATGCAATGGGCATTACTCGGTCCCGATAACTGGTTCCGGTCGACCTCCGTTTAAACGACGCGCCGAGATTCGCTTTCATCTTGGGTATTCCGTTCTGGATGATAAATTCACTATTCGGCTCACCAGCTTCTGACTTGCAGATACTATAGAACACGAATATCATCCGAAAAGGAATCAACCTATTGGTACGACTCTATCTGTGTCTTGCAACATAGACGTGGCATCCCTCACCGGGAATAAAAGCAAGCATAAATTAGCCCCTCCCACTGGCCCTTCTGGCAGCGCAGCGTTTTGCCACACACGTTAACACATCACGAACTCGGCCGAAATAAAACAGCCATTTCTGCGGATACCATGCCCAGTCCAGTGAGTGCGATGGCAGCTGCCCGGTTAGCATCATGGGGAAGTTCTGCCGCGCGGACGACCTGAGTGAGTAGGATAGTGGCACCAATGTTGGTCCCGGCGAGGTTGCTCAAAGGACGACAAAGGAGGTGTAGAGGTTAACACGCCGATTACATAAGTCATGCTAGTTGGTATTGTGGTGACAGAACTGCAGGATGCAATGCACAAACAAGCAGCTCAAACGCATGGCTGGTAACCATTTTGTGTCAGTGGTCCGACAATTCTTTGATGATTTAGTTATGCCACCATTACCCAATTGGAGACTTATTAGATGGTTGAATTTGGAAATACCCGGGCGTCACTACGCTCGGCGGCGCTAGTGGCCCACTGGTGACCTCATGTGTTAATCGAGGTTACCAGGATAATACACGGCCGTGAGGCTGGCGTGGGGGGTGCGATCCCACAGTTCTCATCTCCGCTACCTCCGCTCTGACCACCCTTGCTGTACGCTGCAAAGCATCCACGGACAGCCCATGACACGCAGGCCAGCACGAGCCCCTTGGCAACTCCCCCGCAGGGCCAGCAAGCCAGACTAGAACGATCTTGACCGCTATGAAGCGGGACAGTCGCCCTCACCCCCGAGGGAGGTTCATAAAGTTCACACTCTAGCCTCACATTCACGTATGACTTTTTTGCTACCACGATACATTGTGTCTGTTGACACCGGTGACACTTATCAGTTTCCCCCCTCAAAAATGTTATTGTTATATACTGTGCATCAGTTTCAAGAGAGTCAACTGTATCTCATTGGTCTAGGAGCTGAGTATGGAAGATTTCTGACCTAGATCCAGGAACCCGAGTAACACGAGGAATGAGCACCGAACATGATCAACAATAGTAAACATGGAGGTCCCCAGGTAATTTAAACGCCATACACGCTATTTCCTCCAGTCCGGCCCCGGTTCTATCGACCGATCGATCGATCGATGATCGGCCATACGGAATAACACACGCTACCCTGACCGCCACAAAGGTGGTACCTATCTTAAATCCTATCGAGAATTCTTGGGGATAGAGCAACACCTAGAAGCCTAGTTGGGCTTGGGAATACTGAAATTCCAGTCATGGGCCAGCATGATTAAGTAGAGCTCCTTCCTTGTCGCCATAACACCCTTCCCCTTTCCCTCTGTCTGCTCATTGCATCTACCGCACTTCCTCAAACCTCTCGTTTCTGGTGCCTCACATCTCCATGGCCTGGACTCTGGAGTGCAGAAAAGCCCTGCATGCCATCCTGTACTCACAGCCTGTGTCCAGCCCAACAGGGTGCTCCATTCCAGGCCGGTCCGAGCCATGATACAACAGCGTGCCTTCCCACTGGAACATTCCGAGTTGGACGGGTGAGGAGGCATACAGTAGCGTTGGCGGCGACTTCGTCATGCTTATGAGAACGTGATATCGTCTCCGATCATTTCCGGTACCACGATGCGTTTCTTCATAATTAATTCTAGCATCGATGACACGTCCATCTGTGTAAAGTGTCCCGCATTGGTGTTCTCTGTTGGTGTGTATGAACTGTCTGCTTGGAATTGGCGAGTTCAGCATGGAGCTGTCGAACAAAATTATTTGATACATGTGGATAGCAGAGAAAGAACTCAAGTCAGCATCGACAAAGAAAATACCTGGCTCGGTGATCTGCTTCACAGACTTGGTCCGAAAATATTTTGTCCGGACCATCATTTTTTCGTATCTTGTCCCTGAGGCACATTCCAGGCTCTTCGAGGCGCACATTAGTAAGCCACAATCAGAGTGGGCAAATAAATATATGGTGCATGCCTAATATATAGTATATGACGACGGTCCCTAGGGTGTGTATGATCCGAAAAGGAACCAACCAATCGATACAGCCCTACGTGTGTTTGGTAATATAGAGGTAGCGTTCTTCACCAGGAAACGCAAGAGCATAAAGCAACCCCTCAATGGTTACAAAATAAGATCGTTAACCTCCCTCCCCTATCGCTGACCCTTCCGGCAGCGCACCGTTTTGCCACACGTGGGACCCAGTCGCGCACGTCGACACATCAACAACCCAGCCGGAATAAAATAGCCATTTCTGCGGATACGATGCCCAATCCAACGCTCGTCATCACTACCATCGGCAGCGTGTTCCAAAATGCGAAGTCCCGCTGCCTCATGTAGATCCCCTTCCGTGCTAAAATCCCCTTCCAAAGGAGACCCGTCAGCGAAGCCGAAAACGTGAAATTCACTGCCCCAATGTTTGATGCAACAGCGAGTGCGATGGCAGCTGCCAGGCTGGCATCACGGGGAAGATCTGCCGCACGGACGACCCGAGTGAGCAAGATAGTAGCGCCAACGTTGGTACCGGCGAGGTTGCTCAAGACGACACCAAGAACGCCGATGAGCCAGATCGTCGGGTGCACCTGTTTGTGAGATGCACGGACAAACCAATCGGCAAAGATGTTGACCCAGCCTTGGTGACTGAGCGCCTCGATAAGGATAAACTGGGAAAATGCGAAGGGAACGAGAGAAAAGGGGAGCCGAGGAAGGGCAGCGATGAAGGTAGGAAAACGTTTGAAGAGCCGTTGATGGAGAATGTCCGTGGACGACCGATGGCACCTAATAATATCCGGCACCTGGACATCTACCTCAGATACAGCTAACTTTGGCGAGTCGGATTGAGATTGGACAACAGAACATTCTGACTGTTCTATATCTGTGGGCAAAGACAAGGAATGCAACCGTCGGCTTGTAGACACAGAGACTGCATCAAGGTCCTTCGTAACCGTCCGAATGTTACGGGAATATCGATAATAATCTCGACCGATATCGAATGCGAACTTGGCCGCCGCGAATGGCAAACTAATCATCCAGACATCGACTCTAAAGAAACTTGCGACAAGGCAAAAGATAAGGTTTGCACCGAGCATGAAGCTACCAACCCAGGCTCCGACAGGATCTGGTAGGGCCGCCCAAGTGTAGCGATATCCAACAACATCGAACTCCCGCGGGACCTGTTTGCGGAATTGGCATGCGAGTGCAACGAAACCGAACAAGCTACATGCGAGGAAGGGAAGGATGGTGTATGCTGTAAAGGCAGCGCTGTTTATATTGAAACCTTCGCATATGACAATCTGCGTGGGAAGATGTGAGGTGCATCATCCCTACCGTGATCGGTATACGTACATTCGAGGGGTTTCCAACAAAGAGTACCATGCTGGCCGTGTTCGCAGCAGCAAATCCAGCCATGATCCAGGCTAGGGGATTGAGGTCCACGAATTTGGTGAAATGGACCAAGAATGCGGTTCCGCAGAGGATCATGGGATCGTTGCCGATGAGAATTGAGATGAGGGTGAGCATGATGTAGAAGTAGAGGTACAGCTTCCACCCGTTGTAACCCCCCTTGTTTCTGACCCAAAATACCGTAGCGCGGACTATACCTGCGATGTCGGGAGTGATGGCCATGTAGGCGAGGGAGAAAAACAGAATGACGATATTGTAAGGCTTGATTCCTTCTGTGCCTACAATTGCGTCGCGAATAACTGCGGGATCAATACATTGTGCAGCCCATAGTAATGCAACGGCGAGAACGGGGGCGGTGGTGAGATTGATTGGTATCCGAGGGAAGGGACGGGGTGTGGGAATTGAAACAGGGTGAATTACGAAGAAGATGGAGATGATGAAAACCACCAAGGTTGCGACTGCATGCCCGTCCATGCCCAGGGATATGAGTCAAAGACAATAAAGAAAGAGTGGAAAAGGTAGACAAGGTATTATCCACACCAATCGCCGCGATAGTATGGATCGTACAGGGGTAGAGTGGGTCGTTGAAAGATGCCTTGCGACAGATGAAACGTCCTGTTTAAATGACTGCGCAACATGCTTGAGTGGTTCGTATGATGCATGATGGTTGTGCACTTTTTTTCAACCACTTGGCGGTCCGTCCCGGTCTGGCCACCTATATGGAATCATCACAATTGTTGCATATTCCACCTCGCCGCACGGTGTCCGCGCCGCGTGGAACACAGCGTGGAGTGCGTTTTATTTATTCTTGGACAGGTGGTGTATATGCATAGAATGAAGCTAGAGAGTGGGCGAGGCCGTTCGATCTGGGGAGGAACTACCTGGGTGGGGAATGCCATGGGGATGTAGTGTGGCAAGGGGTTCATGCGCTGTGGGATACAGCGAGTCGAGGCAGCAGTGCGCGGCGATGGAACGCGAAGGGATGTGCACGGGGAGTGGAGCGAAGGTGAATGGAGCGAAGTGATCGCATCACCTGCGCTGTGGCTCTGCATGTGTTTCACTCGTGGAACGATGACTTTGTATACAGTCAGTTGTCTTTCTAGCGAGCGGTCCCCTTCTGTCATCCCCACTATCCGCATTTCTGGCCCAGATGAATTCACCCCTTCGTCGTCTTATGGCTCGCTTCTAACTCTGAACCACCTTCACGTGACACTACCTCCGATCTGGCGAGTTGCACTATCAAAGGATCGAATAACTGATCTCGCATATTTCTCTCATTCCGATCGATACATTCGTCGCCCTGCCTGGTGTGTCACTCGGCACCCTTCTTCAGAGTGTCCGCATATCGTCATTGCCTCGCTTCGGACATGTCTCAAGTAGGGCCGTGATCGAAGCTAATCGCTGGGCTCTTCGCCACCCTGCACAATTCGAGGGCACATATTGCAACCAAACAGTCACTGTATGCTTTTCTCTCAAACGTAAGCTGCCGCCTGTTGTCCCGATTCATTGACTCCACCTCCTAGGTCACGAGCAATCACACGCCGGAGTCCGTCCTTTTGCATGAGCATTCCGAACGGTTCTCCAACAACAGCGACTGTAGGCGACACGAAAGAAACGGGCGATTTCATCAGTACCTTTTACTTCGGTGATCGGACTCACCTTCCTGGCAGTGCCGATCGATCACCACGTAGCCAATCACCGATTGATATCCACGAACGACATGCCACATGCCATTTCCATATTTCATTTATGAGCTTCCAATTCTTGTTGCTATCTATCCACATTGCACGCGGGGACGAAGTAATATCCTTGATAGCATCCATAATAGGCTATGGATAACCGTTTTGTTTCTTCATTGGTTGATAACGTTCGAGTACCGCGCTTCTCTGTGTTAACTAGATCTACTGACTAAATGCCGGTGGATATCTGGTGTTGGGTTATAGTGGCCCGAAATCGCTGCATATCCCGCTTCCTTGCTCGTCATGGAGCGTTCTGTAACATGGTTTCGATCTTCAGAGAGGAGCAACGGACGAACGTATTACAATAAACAGGCCTACGCGCTGTTTGGCTGCAGATCCCCCGATTGTCGAGATCCTTTTCCTCAGGCCGGTTATGCTAGAATGTACAATGCCATGTATGATATATCGTCAGCTGAACGTTTGAACTCTTATTCGCACATTAGATTCACTGCTCTCTGTGTTATAAATTCGAGTTTCCTTGATTCTCCTTGACCCGACTCGGCCTATTCAAAGTGAGCACCCCCTCGAAAGCCGTATAATCTATGTTTTGGCAATGTGGGGCTTCTGGGCATTTATGGGTGCTGCGATAGCGAGATCTCACATTTAACTCCGACTGAATAAAGTATAAGTTAAGTTCAGTGATGATGATCCTCCGTGTGTGGGCGATACACAACCGATCGAAGGGCGTCCTTTGGGCTCTCCTTGCGTCCTATGTTATAGAAGTTATACCTCTTTTTGCGGCTTATATCATCATCAGTGTGCTATATATTCCGGACGATTTTTCACAGTATACGGCAACGATTACTCTGTCTACCAACAAGTCAACTACACGGGTCAAAAAATTGGCGCATCTGGGTGTGTTCAGTGATATATTCTATGCAGATCGTACTCGGCATGTTGTTGCGTCTCCTTAAAACTCGATTATTGGTAAATTTCATGATGATGGAAAGAAAACGTACCTCATCAGCATCGATCAGCGCATCTTCCCATGCGTTCATCCTCACTCGTACTTTGCCTCGCTTGATCAGAGCATCAACGCGGTCTGGTGGATTGAGCGACAGTATTGTCGAGTAACGATTGTCAGCTTCATTGTAGTTCCGAGACTCCGATGTTGGCCAGATTTTCTGATCTCACGGTGCAACGCCGCTTGAAACTTGCGCCATTACCTCGGAAAAGCGCTAGAAATCACCTTCCGATGACCACTCACCTCGTTCCCATTCCGCCCACCAGCTTGCCATATTTGTTTCATGTGTGAGCTCGTCTTGCATGCGTCAAAAATACGCAACTGCATCTACAACGCGACCGTCATTTTCAAGAACATCACACGGTGTGGTAAATGACGAATCTCGAAAGGTTGAAAAGAACATGAACAAATATATCAGCGTCAACGAGTATAGTGTCGCATGCACATACTTTGTCGGAATTCTTCATCTCCAATCGTCTCCAGCCTTACAATGCATCTCTTTGTTAAATGAGAAATACTCGAACATCACCATTTATCCGCACCGGAATCACGAGACCTACTGGAAATCAGCTCCATGATGATTGTATCCACCTTCACATTGTCGGGTATGGACCCCATAGTCTCGGAAAAAAAAACCTTGCGGCGTCAATAATATGGCCTTCTACGTGGTGTATCTGTTGGTCTGCACAAATTGTTTGCTGGGAATTGGCGAGTTCAGTACCGAGCCGTCGAACAGGATTATCTGATGAACATGAATAACAGGGAATGAACGTAAACTCAGGTGAGTATCGACAAAGAACATACCTGACTCGGTGACCTGTTTCGCAAAATTGACCCGTTATGACTCGAATATTCTGTTCAGACTACCGTCCTTCCATATCTTGTCCCGAGGTAAGTTCCAAGCTCTTCGAAGCGGGCCTTAGTTTTTTCAGATCGCTTTTCCAATACTTGTTGTAGAGAAATGCATCGTGGTCGATTCTTGCTATGAATCGGCCATTTGGAGAGCGTGTTCCCGGAGGTGGCGCCAAGATGATGAATATAGCCATCGAAAGACAAGGCAAGGAGTTGCTTGGTATCACTGGTCCAAGCAACGGATCAGCAAGCGACTGAAGTATCGACAAGTAGGTAGCCGTTCTGACTGTTGTAGAGGCGAAGAGGATTCCGCAGAGCCAGCGGCAATGAAAGAGCCATCGGGTGAAAGCTTGACCGTTCGAACATCTTCGTCGTGTTTCAAGTCAAGTTGTTTTTTGCCTGTCGAACGTGACCAGACATGGACAGCTTGATACGATCCAGCTGCGATTTTTGTTGTATCTAGTGAAAGGTCGACTGCCAGCACCGGGCTGTGTAGTTTGAGCCCAATCTCCTTTTGGCGACTGTCCGCGTCCCACACCGTCACTTGACCGTTCTTTGTCCCAGCGACGATCCACTCGCCGTCTCGTGAGACAACGAGACCGCAAATAACGTCGCCCGCATCCATCGGTGTCCCCATTTCTTTGCAATTTCCCACTCGCCAACATCGCGAGTCTTTTTCTCGTCTCCGCCCACAAAGTACTCACCGTCACCCAGAAAGGCACTCGGTCCCGACGACTGGTTTCGGTTGACCTCCGTTTAACGACGCGCGGGGATTCGCTTTCATCATGGGCGTCTTTCTTCGCTTCGACTTGTGTTGCTCTCCTCCGCTGACCGTTACTCGCCATGGACTCTTCTCTTCTCATCAGTAATTGTTCTCCAAAACTGTCAGGCATACTTACCACTCACTGCATGTCTCACTCCTCTCGACTACCTCCACCATCGTTGCTTCAGTTCTCTCGGCGTTATTCGGAACCATAAGTTGAGACGATGCTTTGCTTCTCGTCAGTACTCCACCTTGGATTTTCCCGCACACTCACTTTTCTTTCCATGCGTGAAGAATTTGGAAGTTATCCTTGGGTGTTGTCGTGGTGGAGAGAAGAATGCGTTGAGCGCTTGGCATGCACATGTGCCTCCTCTATTGGACACCTACCATCATGACATCAGCCGCAGTGTTAAGCCTCATGTTCGGTCCGTGGGCCGTCATTGTCACCATCGTCCAACAGTGCAACACACTGGCACTGCATGCCAGGAAGAATGGGTGGTATAGATTAAATGAAGACCGCGGCACTGGGAGAACAAGGGCCCGTCTATCGTCCCTTTAGGGTTAGGAGGAGAGGCATGTGTGATATCGGATGACAAAATTTTGTTCTTGTCTCGGCCAGGAAGTTTCTAAATCTGCAGACTGGTAGGTACACAGTCGAGAAACACGCCAACTATATACTGGAACCACCCCACTAATCCAGGCACAATGAGGCCGACACGACAACGTGTGTTGGCAAGAATGAGCAGTGTCGACTAAACGAGGATTGCAGCACTAGTATCGATTAACCCTTCCCACTAGCCCTTCCGGCAGCGCACCGTTTTGCCACAGTGGGACCTAGCGGCACATATAGACCCATCACGAACCCAGCCGAAGTAAAACAGCCATTTCTGCGGATACGATGCCCAGTCTAACGGTCATCACCATTACAATGAGCAGCATGTTCCAGAAAGCGTAGTCCCACTGCTTCATGTTCCCTTCTGGGCTAGAATCACCTTTCAAAAGGAGACACGTCAGCGAAGCCGAAAACGTGAAATTCATAGCCCCAATGTTTGACGTAACAGCGAGTGCGATGGCGGCCGCCTGGTTGGCATCATAGGGAAGATCCGCCGCACGGACGGCCTGAGTGAGCAGGATAGTAGCTCCGATGTTGGTACCAGCAAAGTTGTTCAAGACGACACCAAGAATGCCGATGAGCCAGATCGTCGGGTGCACCTGTTTGCGAAATGCACGGACAAGCTAACTGGCAAAGGTGTTGACCCTACCTTGATGATTGAGCGCCTCGATAAGGATGAGCTGTGAAAATGCCAAGGAAACAAGGGAAAAGGGTGGCCGGGGAAGGGTAGTAATAAAAGTTGGAAATCGTTTGTAGAGTCGTGATGGAGATTGTCCATGAACGACCGGTAGCACCTAATAATATATGGCATTTGGACATCCACCTCGGGTTCGGGTGTCGTGGGTCCATTTCGGGCTCCAAATAATTGGGGGAGCCGGGTTGAGATTGGACGACAGTATACTGTGACTGTTCCATATCTGCGGCCAAAGGCAAGGGACCCAGTTGTTGGCTTGTAGATGTAGAAGCTGCATCAATGTCCCCCGTAACCGTCGGAACGTTACACTCTCGACCGATATTGAATACGAACTTGGCCACCGCGAATGGCAAACTGATCGTCCAGGCATCAACCCTAAAGGAACTAGCAACAGGGCAGAAGATAAGGTTTCCGCCGAGCATGAAGCTACCAACCCATGCTCCGATGGGATCCAGTAGGGCTGCCCGGGAGTAGCGATATATAACAGCGTTGAATTCCTGCGGGGCTTGCCTGCAGAATCGGAGTGCAAGCGCAACGGAACAGAAAAAGCTACAGGCGAGGAAGGGAAGGATGGTGTATGCTATGAAAGCAACGCTGTTTATATTGAAACCTTCGCATATGACAACCTGTGTGAGAAGATGTAAGGTGCATCGTCTCTTCCGTAATCGGGATACGTACATCGGAGGGATTTCCACGAAGAGTACCATGCCGGCCTTGTTTCCAGCAGCAAATTCTGCCATGTTCCAGGCTATGGGGTCGACATTTATGAATTTGATGAAACAGACTTAGAATGCAGTTCTGCAGAGCGTGATGGGATCGTTTCTGTTGAGGATTGAGACGAGGGTGAGCATGTTGTGGAAGTAAAGATACAGTTTCCAACCATTGTAACCGCCCTTGTTTCTCGACTCCGTACGCGTGCGTGATGGCACGAAATCGGGCGTTACGCACCCCGAGCGACACATCGTGCTCTCCGCGGGTCGCATCGGAATGGTACAGTTCGACGAGTTCGTAATCTTGTCGTCAAGGGTGTCCAGTGAGGAACAGATCCGGGGTGAGTCCAGTGTGCTGCAGCGCGAAATATCCCCATGATGTCGGGGGTGATGGCCATATGGACAAAGGAGAAAAATAGAATGAGGATATTGTTGTGCTTGACACCTTCTGCGCCTACGATTATGTTGCGAATAACTGCGGGGTTGATATATTGTGCAGCCCATAGTAATGCAATGGCGAAAATGAGGGCGGTGGTGAGATTAATGGGTGTCCTGAGCAAGAGGCGGGATGTGGATATTGAAACCGGGTGAATTACGAAGAAAATGGGGATGATAAAAATCACCAAGGTTGCAATTGCGTATCCGTTCATGATGGGAATCTATGCCTAGAAAGAGGACTGGTATATGAGAGGACGACAGAGGAGGGAGAGGATAACGGGGCTGTCTTACAGCCAGAGTATAATGCGGCCCACCCTTTCAATCATCGATTGCTTGGAGGAACGGGTGCACGTAGTTCACGGGGCTGCTGCCAACGGGATGGAAACTGAGAAAACCGATTGTACGCGGCCAGCTGAAGCGCCAGGGGTTTGATAATTAAAGCTCGCGACGAGAGAAGGTTCCATTTAGAAAATAAGAAGTCATTTACCACAGCAATGTTATCTAATCTAACCTGGCCTTTAGCCACCCACAACGAGACACGTTGTCTCATGGTGGAATCATTGCGCAGTTCTTTTGTGCGTGTCTTTCTTTCCAATTTGGTCGCAAACGACTGGACTCAACAAAGACAACACAGGTTGCATGTTTCTACCGATCACACAACCAATCATTTGCATCATTAGCACTCGATCGTGGATTCGCTGCCATGCTGTAAGGTTTTGAGAAGAAAGATGATATCTGGTGCTGGAGAACTATGACGTCGGACCAGGTACCCGTGTGACATGTGAGAATGACACCGGTTATTGCCAACACTGGGCAGAGGTACCAAGTTCTTGCGGCGGACCAAAATGCGATGATTCCGTATCACCGTACTGTGATTCAAGTTGAAATTGACCTTGAATCTACGGTACATACAGCGTACGTCTACGTTACCCGTTTGGGCTAACCTTTCGCACACGTCGCTCACTAATCGCCCCGTCGGCTATCAAGGACATGTCGTTCTACTCGTCCGACTGAGGTATGCATTCTGTTTCACTCTCATTATACCCTAGCTGATCCATTTCTGGTATAACATTTATTAGGCACATAATCCGGTCGTTCTACTCGTCCAACCGAGTCTAACATTCATTAATTCATAGCGACTTCAAGCGAGGGTCTGTGCGCATGTTAAGCAGCTTACCTCAATTGAGAGGCGCTCCGCAGGAATACTCAGAAGCTGTCAAATGGCTCTACAGCTCTACAGATGCTCTTTCTGAAAGGGGGATCAATCAATAGCCGGTATCACTTCAAGGGAGCATAGCTACAGCCCCATCACTTGGTTTTGCCAAGTGGGTTGGGCGAGGTCCGTCGGATATGAACTAACACAGCAAAGAGAGGGGACCCCCATAGCGATCCGACACTGCAACGGATAATATTTTTGGAATCAGAAAGCCGACATGCAAGCCGGGCGAGTATCCTGTGGATGTCGATCTTGTGCCTGGAATGGAACAGAGGAGAACCAGTCACAGTGCCGGCTTCACGTACCACCCCCAGCATCATCGATTGAGACCGATGTACAGCCGTTTATGCCTTGCTTATTCAGTAAATTTTCTAAACGGAACCTTCTCCCGTCGCAAGCTTTAATTATTAGACCCCTGGCGCTTCAGCTGGCCGCGTACAATCGGTTTTCTCAGTTTCCATCCCGTTGCCAGTAGCTTTGTGAGGGTTTCTCCTGGAAATTTTAGGCGATCGAATGTTGAAAAGGTGGGTCGCATTATACTCTGACTGTAAGACAGCCCCGTTAGCCTCTCCCTCCTCTGTCGTCCTCTCATGTTCCAACTCTCTCTCTAGGCATAGATTCTCACCATGAACGGACACGCAATTGCAACCTTGGTGGTTTTTATCATCCCCATTTTCTTCGTAATTCACCTGGTTTCGATATCGACATCCTGTCATTTGCCTCGGATACCAATCAATCTCACCGCTGCCCCTATTCTCGCCATTGCTATACTATGGGTTGCACAATGTATCAACCCTGCAATTATTCGCAACGCAATCGTAGGCACAGAAGATATCAAGCCCTACAATGTCCTCATTCTGTTTTTCTCCCTGTCCTACATGGCCATCACCCCCGACATCATAGTATGGGTCAATTTTGCAAAGCGGGTCACTGAGTCAGGTATGTTCTTTGTCGAATGCTCACCTGAGTTTATGTTCATTCCCTGTTACCCATGTTCATCAGATAAGCTTGTTCGACAGCTCGGTACTGAACTCGCGATTTCCCAGCAGACAGTTCGTGCACACGAGCAGAAACATCATTGCGAGGCACTATATGCGGAGGGCCACGTCGTTGAGGCTGGAACGTATTTTGTCGAGAATATGATGTCCGTACCCGACAATGTGAAAACGAATGCGATCATCGGGGAGTGGCTCTCCAGTAGGTTTCGTCATTACTGTGCAGATAAAAGGTGGCCTTGAACCGTATTTCTCAGGTTTCACGAAGAAATCCATCGTCGCGCTAGAGACGATTGGAGATGAGGCTTCAGGCTCTAATAAACACGATAAAGCGCTCGCAGCCTATGCCACCGCGCTGTCGCTCCATCCGTCTACACCCAATGTCCTATTATCGAAGTGGACAAGCAAACTGTTGATCCGTGGTTCAATAAATGATGCACTGGCAAGTTCCAGCCAGGTTTGCTGCGCATGACACTATACCAGTTGACGCTGACATATTTTATTCATATTCAGCTCAACCTTTCAAGACTCGCCATTTACCGTACCATATGTGATGTTCTTGAGAACAATGGTCGTGTTATGGGTGCAATTGTGTGTTTTCAGCGCATGCGACACGAGCGCCTCACCAAGGAAACGAATACGGGGAGTCAGCATGCGGAATGGGAGCACGGTGAGAGGTCATCGGAAGATATTTCCCGCACTTTTCTGAGGTAATGGTGCAGATTTCAAGCAGCGGTGTATAGCGAGGTTGGAAGAGCTCGCTGACGTCGCACTTGATTTTCGGGACTACTGTGCAGCTGATAAAAGCTACTCGACAATACTGTCGCTCGATCCACGAGACCGCGTTGACGCTCTGATTAAGCGAAGCAAAGTACGAGTGAGGATGAACGCATGGGAAAAGGCACTAAAGAATGCTGATAAGGTACGCTTTGTTTCTGTTACTGTAAAATTACCAATAATTGAGTTTACAGGTGATCGCGATCGACCCGTCATCCTATCTTGGCTACGAACAGAGACACGCAGTTTTACATGGCGCGAAACGTCATGGGGAGGCAGTTGCAGCATTCGACATGATGCTTTCGAAACTTGAACAATCCACCGATGAGCGTGTCCATGGTAAGCTATTTTATCGACTTCACCATAACGCTGTCTGACATGGGCAGTTGAGCTTCGTTCCAAGTATGTCGACGCTAGACCTACAATTCGAACAATCATCAAAGCGACCGCCTCCCCCATGCCACACGTACTCATCGATACCACTACCGGTTGTCTACTCGACAAGGCACAACAAGCTCAGATATTCGAATCGCTCCCAATTTTCAACGAACTCGTGTCCTCCATGACGAGAAAGATAGACGAAGCATGGATTCGGAGAGAAGTGAAAAAATTCTACAGATATGTCATGCTCTCGCACAAGTGGGAACTTGACGAGCCATTGCTGGAACAAGTCACCCGTTTCACTGTCTACAGGTTAGATCCGTCACGCGCAAACTTGAAACTACGGACGTTCTGTTTGCTCTCGCACTCTCTTGGATTCCGTTGGGCGTGGAGCGATACGTGTTGCATCGATAAGGGAGACAATGAGACGTTGCGCGAGTCTCTTGTCGCAATGTTTGTCTGGTATCGCGATTCAACCCTCACTCTCGTCCTCCTTCCTGATGTCTCGTCGGGCGAACCAAAAGGAAAGCATAGCCTGAAGGAAAGCATATGGAATAAAAGAGGTTGGACATACCAGGAGTACTTAGCGGCGGAGGTGGTCCGGTTCTATACGAACGACTGGAAGCCCTACCTGGGATTGGAAGAACCATGGAATCACAAAGAATCGCCGGAGATTCTCAGGCAGATGGAAGTACCCCAAATGTCCACCAAGGAGGTAGCCGTCCTCGCACCTGGGCTCGACCGAGTGCGAGAGAAATTATACCTAGCCTCGACGCGGGAAACGACTTTCGTGGAAGACAATGCATATTCGTCGTTCGGTATTTTCGACGTCTCGATCCCTATCATGTATGGTGAAAAGACCCGTGCAGTTGGTCGGCTGCTTGAGTTCGTTTTAACAGGATCTGGTGATACATCCATTCTCGCTTGGAATGGGACTGCGAACAGTTATAACAGCTGCCTGCCTATGGACCTGACTGTGTACAACTCTGTCATGCCGCCACATATCCCACACATGGAGACTGCTGAACTGGACCAGACAATTCGGGAACTACGCTCTTCCATGAGCGACCTCTCTCCTGCGATATCGCTATGCAATCAACTGAAGAAGCTTCCACCACCTATGATGGCTGCTAAGCGGCTGCAACTTTCTTGCATCCGTTTCGACATCACCAAGATTATTCATTCATTAGGACCCGAAGCGGGGACGAACATCCGCGTATATCGTGCGAAGTCGGCCTTGCTTGGGGACACCGAGATAGAGACAACTTGGGAACCGAGTACGAAGAAGACATATTGCCTCGTTCACCCTTGGGTCCGCTCGCTTCTCGACCAAGAGCACTCCCGCGATACGGATCGGTTCGACGATACAACCCTTGCACTCCGGCTTGTTGCACGTCTGAAGCAACGATTTGGTGCGCTGTTGTTCGAGAAGAAGACTTGGACGAATCATAGGCGTGTCGCTGCGGACAGTTTGATCATGGTCCAGATGGGCGAGGATGTTTCGTTGGCGGCTGTGGAAAAAATCATCGACACCATCGAAGTACTGTAGTTTCGTGGATTCCCGATCGCCATGGACGGTTCGTCTCAGCGTTTGCATACGTACCGTGTGCTCGCATGGCTTCTCAGTATCCTTGTTGCGTTTAGCATCCGGTGGACGCAAGTCTACTGCACAGCCATAGCGTCCTTTGCTGACAGGGATCACACTACTAGGCACTCGAAAAGAGGCAAAGCAATGCGGTATGGATTCAAAGTACCAAAACTAGAGCTACAGGACGTCTATGCTACAGCTTATATACTAACTAAGGCTATGCTACACATGTCCGGTGCATGGCATGGAGATTAACTAAGAATGTTCTTTAATATTCTGTGATTGATGAAAAGAAGAGTGAAATAGTGAAGAGGTGAAAGGGTGAAGTAATGTGATTACAAAAGAAGAGAAAATCCTTTCATTACCCCCTTTTCAAGATTCGATGTCCACAGCAAATTGAGTGCAAAATTTCCAAGTCTGGAGGTGACCCTCTCTTGGTCAGACGAGTTGTTACAATGGGGCATGGAGAAGGGGTAGGTCAGCATTAGGCACACATAGTCCCATGCTATATGCACTCGGCCCATACTAAAACTGTAGTTTTAGCCTAAGGTTGCTAGCCCTACTATTCGTCGGCTAAGCGGGAACACCGCTAGCTGAAATCCCAACCAGTTACAGCCGAAGATTTGCTAATCTTGTGCCTTGGATTATCTTATCTAGATTGGGGGAATAATACAGGAGGAGGAAGAAGCGATGGAAGAAGCGATGGAAGAAGAGATAGAATTACGGAAGGAAATGAAATCAGGGTCTCTAAATAACGGGGAAGGAGAAGGTGTCTTTTGACGAAGACAAATAGAACAATTACAAGGAGAGTCTTTTTCAACAGAAATCTCTGGTTGCGCAACGATAATACCATCTCGTTTATGGCGTAGTTGCATTTTTGATTGGGGACAAGGAGCTATGGGATGCCTCTTATGGAAGTCCTTTACTGCATCCTTGGCGTTAGCCAATTCATTTACAGTCTTCCATTCCCATTCTTCTCATGGGAAACCCTTCCAATGAACAAGGTACTCTATCTTCCCTCGTCGTTTGCGGGAGTCAACGATGTATTCAATTTCCTGTTCAGGAACACTGCTGACGAGGTCTGGGGGAGGTGGGGCAATCTTCTATGATGGGAATTCCCCTTTCTGGTATGGCCAAAGAAGGCACTTGTTGAAGACCGGATGAATTCCTTTCCAGGATGGTTCCAATTTGAGCTTGTAGGCCGATTTGCCAATCTTTTCCAAGATCTTAAAAGGGCCATATCGCTTGTCATCAAGCTTCTTTGAGGGATGATTGGATCTGATATTTGTGGCTTCGACCAACACCAGATTGCTGGGTTTATATTTGGGTTTATCCACGGCCTTCTGGTCGTGGAACTTTTTCATGTCTTTGGTGGCAAACTCTAAAGTGAGTTTGGCTTCCGCCTGTGTTTCCTTAATTCGTTTTGCAAATTCTTCGGCAGATTCATTGATGACTTGCTTCTTTTGGTCGCAGATTATGGGATTATGTCCATAATTGACCATAAACGGACTATGACTGGTAGCGGAGCTAGTTTTCTGATTATGCACGAATTCTGCCAAGGGTAACCATTCAGCCCAGTCATTTTGACAGTGATTGGTGTAGATTCGCAGGTATTGTTCGATCTCCGCATTGAAGCGTTCGGCTTGACCATTGGTTTACGGATGGTATGCCATGGACGGATTCACTTCTATTTGGAGAAGGGTGTATAGATCTTACATGAACAAAGACACGAATTGAGTGCCTCGATTGGAGATCACCTTGTTGGGAGTACCATGGAGTTTAAACACATGGTCTCAGAAAATGGTAGCTACACCCAGAGCCGTAATGTTGCTCTGGATGGGGAAGATGTGAATCATCTTGGAAAAGCGATCTATGATGGTCAAGATCGCATCTTTTCCATTGGACTCAGGTAATGGTCCAATGATATTGATGGAGATTTCCTCCCATGGATAAGAGGGGACGGAATTGGGGTTCAGTGATGTGGTTTGTGTTTGCCGTTTGGCTTTTACTTTTTGACATATGTCACAGCCAAGTACGTACTTGTGGACATTGGAGGAAAGGGAGGGCCAATAGTAGTTGTCCTTAATTAGGTCTTGGGTTTGGCGATACCCAGGATGTCCAGCAAGGGGATGATCATGGTTTTCTTTTAAAATGCACTCTTGAAGATGAGCAATCTTAGGGATGTACAGTGTATCTTTGTAGTACCAGACATTGTGCTCTTTCGTCCAGTGTGTATTTTTGGACTCAATAGCTTTCTTAACAGATTTATCTAGGTACTTCTGTGTAGACTCTACTATACTAGAAATTGTTTTCGGGAAAGATGAGGATGAACTTGTTGCCTACAAGGCATCAGCGGGCAGGAGAGGTTCCTTGGGAGTAGAAGATGAACATGTTGAAGACGTGCGCACAGCAGCAGCAATCTTTGGGAGAGGTTCTTCTGAGCAGAAAAGATGGGGGGTGAGGAGGGTTTGAGCTTTATTGTCGAGCTCTACCCCCTTTTCAAAGTCTGTCCTCCGGGACAGAGGATCAGCTGGATTGGTTTTACCACTTCGATGTGTAAGCATGAAGTGATATTCTTGGAGAATTTGAGACCATTGGGCTTGTCACCTCAAAAGGTCTTGAGGTTTTTTGAAGAATTCGAGATTTTTGTAGTCTGTGAGAATCTCGAACTCATGGGTAGCACCAAGTAAATAGTGCCACCATTCCTTAAGCATGAAGATGATCGCTAACATCTTGAGATCTGCGGTGTGATAGTTGCGTTCCGCATCATTAAGAGATTTGGAGATGTAGGTGATCGGTCGCCATTGATTGTCTTGTTTTTGGGAAAGGATTGCTCCGATCCCAATACCTGATCTGTCAGTTTTGATATGGAAAGGATCTTTGTCATTCGGCATAGCCAAAGACAGGGCAAATGTGAGGGATTCTTTTAAAGAATCGAAAGCTTCCTGACATTCGTCAGTCCACTCCCAATTCTTCTTTTTGGATGTGAGCGTGTTGAGGGGTCATGCGACCTTTGCAAAGTCACAAACGAATCATTGATAGAAATTGAGGAATCCTAGGAATCCTCGGAGTTGCTTTCGTGAAGCAGGAATGGGCCAATCATGCACAGTAGTGACTTTTCCTGGATCCATCTTCACTTCCTTGTGTGATACGATAAGACCTAGATACTTGGTCTCGGTGGCATCGAAATCACATTTCTCATGTTTGAGAAATAGTTTATTATCTCTCAGTATTTGTAGCACTTCTCATACAATACAATGGTGCTCTTCTAGATCGACCGAGAATATCATAATATCATCTATATAGATGACTACTTTACCCTGGTCTACTAGGTCCTTGAATAGCTCGTTCATCATGGTCTGGAACGTAGCTGGAGAGTTGCAAAGTCCAAAGAACATTACAAGGGGTTCATAGAGACTGCAGTTTGTACAGAACATAGCCTTCCATTCATCACCTTCCTTCATTTGGATATTGTTGTATCCCCATCGAATGTCGAGCTTAGTGAAGTACTTGGTGGTCTTCAGCTTGTTGACAAGTTTGGCGATGAGGGGAAGCAGATATCAGTTCTTGACCATGATAGCGTTGAGCTTTTGGTAGTCTTGAACTGGGCGGAGGTGGCCATCCTTCTTCTTAACAAAGAAAAATGCAGAGGCAAATGATGATTTGAAAGGACGGATCCTTCCAGACTTCAGATTTTCTTCTAGGAATGTGTCGAGTTCCTTTTGCTCTTCTGGTGACAGATTGTACACCTTGCAGTCTACTTTCTGATCTCCAGAGAGCAACTTGATCGTGTGATCCCAGAGTCGATGAGGAGGAAGTTCATTGAAGCTTTCCTTTGTAAAGACGTCTTCATGATCATGATAGACTTCTGGGACAGCTTCTTTGAATGTTTTCTTTGCCTTGGCCATGTTAGCCGCAACAGCAATATCGGTTGATATGTTCCATAGGTATGTATTGCAGTTTAAGGAAAAGATGCGATCTCCATCTTGGATCTCGTCATCTTCTTCATCAATGATGGCATGCGGGGTGTGATCCTGACAATTGAAAGTAATTTTACTTTCTTTCCAATCGATCAGGGGATTGTGCTTCTTTAACCAATCGTGGTCTAAAAAGACCACATTGGTTCCTAGATCAGTTACAGTTAACGCGATCTGTTCCTTATGATCACTGACGTCAAGTCCGACAATGATGTATTCATTAATTTTGCCTCCAGCATTTAATATGCCATCGGCATTGTAGACAGATATGGAGCGAGGTAATTTATGAGTCTCTACCCCCTTTTCAGAGACAAAGGATTTATCTACAGAAGAACCAGTACATCCCGAGTTGATAAGTGCTTGTACTGATAG
>JBBPKO010000087.1:53146-69705 GCA_038089295.1 Xerocomus amazonicus
TGCCATCGGCATTGTAGACAGATATGGAGCGAGGTAATTTATGAGTCTCTACCCCCTTTTCAGAGACAAAGGATTTATCTACAGAAGAACCAGTACATCCCGAGTTGATAAGTGCTTGTACTGATAGTATATGGCTATCAGAGAGGGTGAGGTTTATCAGTACCTCGAGGGAGTTGTCGGATCTATCTGATCATCGTACATGCTTAGGTTTTTGTTGAAGTTCGTACAAGGCCCAGTATGCATCTTCGTTGGTCATAGACTGTAATTCATTGATTAGGTTACTGTCTACTTCCATTTGTCTTTCGTTGTGTATAAACAATCTCAGATGATGGATAGTTTTATTGTCATTTTGGTCAACTTTTTGTTTAATCCAACGAATTGACCATGGATCCACTGTGTTCATCCAGGATCCTTTCTTTATTGCTTTGGGTTTGACCAGCAAGGTTTCACCCTGTTTGAGTATGTGGATACTCTTCGTCAGCAATGAACGTGCCACCGCATTTCACGGCAGGAGTGGTTTGCTTGGAAGAGCAGATGGTGACAATGAATGTGTCGGAACTGCGCACACAGCAGCAGCAGGTTCCGGGAGAGGTTTGTCAACCTTAGGAGGAGAAGCGAGGAGGTCATCTATTTCTCACTCGGACAGGAATCTGTACATCCGCCGAATGTCAGTCCTTTTGTCCGAGGTCGTTTTCATTGACTTTACTTCAATGACCTCAGGGAGTAATGGTGATGATGAGGTTTCTTTTTCAGATTCCTCAGTTACTGATCCAGTGTTGCTGTCGCAACAACTGGGGGATATGATTTCTTTCTTAGTTGAGTCTACAAGGGACTCAGATTCGTCTTCGGTCTCACACATTGGTTCAATTGGGAGAACGGAATATTTATTTGTAGTGTTAAATACATTGCTACTATGTATTTTACGATCCTTGTCCTTAGGAGCACTAGTATGACTCTTTACTAGGCTCTGCTTGTAAAACCCAACTTTCTGAGTTGTTCAGTGAGGTCATCGCTAGTGGTGTATTCAATGTCTCATCCG
The DNA here is from genome assembly GCA_038089295.1 of Xerocomus amazonicus. Taxonomy (NCBI): domain Eukaryota; kingdom Fungi; phylum Basidiomycota; class Agaricomycetes; order Boletales; family Boletaceae; genus Xerocomus; species Xerocomus amazonicus. The sequence goes on from JBBPKO010000087.1 coordinate 54,186, forward strand.
AGCATGTGAATGCATCGGACTTGACGGAGCCTTGAGGGGTGTGCAGCACAGGGCCACACTCCTGAACACTTCACACATTTCCCTTCTATGCGTGCCTTCCCAATGTCCATCAGGACTCCTTGTCCTGAGAACGTACTGATGGCATTGGGGTGTACCGTGGCCGGAGCGGATTGGGTTGGCGCAGTCAGGCGCGCCGCTTGGTGAGGGTAGGATTTTCAGGGGGGATCCTGAACCCTAGTAGCAGCCTTGCGGGCCACGATCTCCTTGAGAACCGTTTCTGCTCATACAAGCTCTCGGTTCCATTCGACGATGTCATAATTGTCGAGAAGGTCTGGTTTTGACCTCTCAACATATTCGACAATGGAGTTGTGAACTCCATTCCTTGCGATGCCTATGAGCATTCGCCCATAAGCCTTGATGTCGAACTTGGCTTCAAGCACAAGTTGGTGCATTCTGGTGAAGAAATCCTCCACTGAGTCTTTTCCTTGTTGGAGCTTCATCAGCTCCTTTTCTATGTTCCTTTGAAGGGCTGCTAGGCGGTAATCCTTCTTCAGGGTGTCTTCAAATTTCTTGAAACTCTCAGTTTCAAGTTTTCCTTGTGTGATGTAAAGATCGGCGAACTGACCAGCTGGGTTGTTGCCCTTCATATAAGATAGGACAATCATGATCTTCTGCTTCTCAGAAGGCTCTTCCTCGAAGCCTTCGAGATACAGGGTTATTGTTCGCCACCACTGGACGAACTTCTCTTTGCTGCCATTGAAGCTTTCGGGCTTCGTGGCGATGGATTTGCCAAGTCGGCAGCCAAGCTGAACTTGCAGAGGAGAGGGGAGAGGACATCGGGGCAAAATGCCCATTGAGACATCTGATGATGTTCTTATGACCAGAGGGACTTGTGCCGTGACGGCAGGTGAAGTGGGAGGTGCCGGTATATATGGTCAGGGCATCGGGCCAGCCATCAAGGGGTCAGTCTGAGCCGCTAGAAACCAGCAGGCATAGTTGGCCATGAACTCTTCTTGCGAAGATGGCCATTGGAAGTTGAATGTTGGAGCGAAGGGCTCTGGTGTAGGTGGGATTGGTATTTGCACTGCTGAAAAGGGGCACGAAGGACAGGGATGAGCTAAAGAGCCCATGATAGGAGAGCAGGCAGCATGTGATGGTGCCCAGGATGTGGATGCTTGTGATCTGCCCCAAACTGAGGTAGACCGGGGAAGTTGGTAGGGGTGAGACATTGGTTAGCAGCGCACTGCAGCTTGCCTGCCAATGTAAGGGGAGAACGGATGGATGAGGAATAGATGTGTGTGGTTGGACGCACATGAAGAGTGAATGCCAATGGGTAGAGTCAGAGGGGGAATGGAAGTGAGGGTAATGAGAGAATCTGTAAAAAGACCGTTGAAGAGGTAGGGCAGGAAACCCTGAAGGTAGAGGTCAAGCGGGACGATAGTCACTAACGCTGTCTGGCTGCACAAACACCTTCACTCATTACCCCGGAGTGATCACAGGAGGGACTATATGTATCGTCTATCCCTAGATGTCTGGGTCAATGTCACCCAAAAACCACCGCTAGTGCACTATGCAGAAAAGCAATGTTATTCTTATTTATGACCCTTCAGAACTCCCAGCATTGCCCGAAGGCTACTCAGTGACTGGGGAATGTCGGGTCTATGCTGAATGAACATATATACAAGCGTAGGTCTGGTGCTTTTCCAGTCCTTTCACGATAAAGGATATGGGCAGTTTTACAATGGCCAGTTGGTTTCCCCTTAAGCCTGGGGTCTGGCTAAAACCAAAGAGTAGTAATGGCATGACTGCGATGGAAGAGTGATGAGTCAGAAGCGAACGTGAAGAGCATCGCTGTAATGAAGAACAAGTGGGTAGTAGAGAGTAGTTTTGGTACTATGACAGGGATCACACTACTAGGCACTTGAAAAGAGGCAAAGCAATGCAGTATGGATTCAAAGTACCAAAACTAGAGCTACAGGACGTCTATGCTACAGCTTATATACTAACTAAGGCTATGCTACACATGTCCAGTGCATGGCATGGAGATTAACTAAGAATGTTCTTTAATATTCTGTGATTGATGAAAAGAAGAGTGAAATAGTGAAGAGGTGAAAGGGTGAAGTAATGTGATTACAAAAGAAGAGAAAATCCTTTCATTTGCCCACCTGCGACCCGTCGTTCTATAGTACCTAGAGCACAATTCAGGAGGAATATGGAACATGCATCACTCCAACGCGCTTTATCCAGGACCGAGGCATAGACCTGGCTCTCTGCATACCACACCGTCACTCTACCATTCCTTGTCCCAGCGACAATCCACTCGCCGTCTCGTGAGGCAGCGATACTGGGAATAACATCGCCTGCATCTATTGGTGTCCCCATTTCCTTGCCATCTCCGAATCGAATCTTCTTCTCATGTCCGCTCACAAAATGCTCACCACTGCCCAGAAAGGCAACGGGTCTCACTCGGACCCGATAACTGGTTTCTGTCGACCTCCGTTTAAACGACGCGCCGAGATTCGCTTTCGTCCTGGGCGTCTTTCTTGGCTTCAACTTGTGTTGCTCTCCTTCGCTGACCGTTACTCTCCATGGACTCTTCTCTTCCAATCGGAAGTGTGGGGGACAGCACTTGCGCTGACCAGCCCAGAATGGAGTGGACTGTTGAGTTTGGCGCAAGCTGTGAGGGTAGGTGGAAACTGCCTCGCAGGGAGCTGTGAAGAGCTGCTATGCACTAGGTGTCAGAAGAGCTAGTGGGGGGAGGTTAACGATCCTGTTTCGTAATTATTGAGAGGTAAATTTATGTTTGCTTTCCTTCCTGGTGAAGGACGCTTCGTGCCTGTGTTGCCAAATACAGATAGGCTATTATCGATCGGTTGGCTTCTTTTCGGATCATGCTCGTGTTCAATAAGAACCTGCAAGTCAGAAGCTGGTTAGCCGAATAGTGACTTTGTCGTCCAGAAGGGAATGATGCCCGTCAGCTGCTGTCCAATCAGGGGACCATAAGCTGATGCTAATCTCCTCCTTTGCAGATGCTAAGCGACCCATTCTTCTTCCCTGTTACCGTTAGCCAGATACCTTCACTTGCTTGTTATCCGTACTGTGCCCACCCCTTCCCATGGCCCGACCCCGATTTTCAGGGAGGGGTGCCCAATGGACAGGCAAGCAGACAGACAGCCCGAGGATCCTCCCTCGCACATGGACATGGCCCCCCAAGCAACATCATCAAGACCTCTTGCTTTGGTGATCAGGCTCACCTCCCTGGTGGCGTCCCGATCGATCACCACGTAGCCGATCACCCACTGATATCCGTGAATGACATTCCATCTCCATATATTTCATTTACAGCCTTCCGATTCTTTTATCATCTGTCAACATTACATGCGAGACGAAGTAATATATGTGGGAAAACAGGTTACTCGATCAGGAAGGTGCATGGCTAGAGATGATCTCAGTCATCCGTGTGATGCAACTGACTATTAATATTCACCTAGAGAGATTATCTACATACAAGTGAGTATTATGTAGATAGTAAATGATCAGTAAACTCACCTCAGTCATGCGCGTGATGCAATGGACTGAGGTGTTCGACTACAAACTATACAACTTATATACTGCACTATCTAATCATGTGCAAAAAGACACGGATGTCCGAATACCCGGAAAAACACTGGTATACGAATGAAATAACATACGCGATAATCCTACGAAGTTCGTCCATACGGTATGACGTCGATGCGCGATAGTGGCGCTTTCGTCTGCACGTACTCCGGCAGTAACTCCGTTCTGAAGCCGGTCGTGGCTGCGCGCGTTGGAATATATATCCATAATAGGCTATTCCGAGTCGCCTGATTCCTCCACATGGTCGCAATTGCTAGTTTGCTCCCGCTCAACGAAGAAAATACAGGTGCACGTTTCTACCAATCACAGAAACAGTGATTTGCATTTATCGGCGCTCGATTGTTGGATCTGCCGCCATGCTGTATTATGGGAAGGTTTTGATTCGAAAGATGCATTCCCTTCTGGACGGTAAATTCACTATTCGGCTAATCAACCTCTGACCTATGGAACACGAATATCATCCGAAGAGGAACCAAGATAACAGCTCCATCTCTGTGTTTCGTTAACATCGGCGTAGCCTCTCGGTCGTAGCATAGTCTATTTTTTTCTTGAATTGCGCTCTAGGTACTAGAGAACGACTGGTCGCAGGTGGGCAAGGACGACCTTGTGCCGATTTTACGAGTTTGAAGGGGAGCGGTCAAGACCCGAGGGGAATGGGCGTCTTGAGACAGCCGTACTCTACTTGCTTTGGTGGCGGGCGCCTAATGTTATGACGCATGAAAGACATGACGGACACTATGACTGTGCAATAGGCTTGCGTCCGCCCGGTACTGACGTTGAAGCCATACGAGCACATAGTACCTATGTAAAAGCCGAGACGAATCATGAGTAACCCATCGATTGCGATCAGGAATCCATGGAACTACAATACTTCAATAGTGTCGACGATTTTTTCCACGGCCGCCAACGAAACATCGTCGCGCATCTGGACCATGATCAAACTGTCCGCAGCTACACGCCTGTGATTCGTCCAAGTCTTCTTCTCAAACAACAGCGCGCCAAACCGTTGCTTCAGACGTGCAACAAGCCGGAGTGCGAGCGTCGTGTCGTCGAACCCATCCGTATCCCGGGAGTGCTCTTGGTCGAGAAGCGAGCGGGCCCAAGGGTGAACGAGGCAATATGTCTTCTTCGTATCTAGTTCCCAAGTCGTCTCTATCTCGGTGTCCCCAAGCAAGGCAGTCTTTGCACGATATACGCGGATATTCGTCCCCGCTTCGGGTCCCCATGAATGAATAATCTCGGTGATGTCGAAACGGATGCAAGAAAGTTGCAGCCGTTTAGCAGCCATCATAGGCGGTGGAAACTTCTTCAGTTGATTGCATAGCGATATCGCAGGAGAGAGGTCGCTCATGGAAGAGCGTAGTTCCCGAACTGTTCGATCCATCTCAGCAGTCTCCATGTGTGGGATGTGTGGTGGCATGACCGAGTCGTAAACAGTCAGATCCATAGGCAGGCAGGTGTTATAACTGTTCGCAGTCCCATTCCAAGCGAGAATGGAGACATCACCAGATCCTGTCAGAACAAACTCTAAGAGCCGACCTACTGCACGGGTCTTTTCACCATACATGATAGGAATCGAGACGTCGAAAATACCGAACAATGAATATGCAATGTCTTCCACGAGCGTCGTTTCCCGCATCGAGGCTAAGTATAATTTCTCTCGCACCCTGTCGAGCCCAGGTGCGAGGACGGCTACCTCCTTGTTGGACACTTGGGGTACCTCCATCTGCCTCAGAATTTCCGATGATTCCTTGTGATTCCATGGTTCTTCCAATCCCAGGTACGGTTTCCAGTCGTTCGTGTAAAACCGGACCACCTTGGCTGCTACATACTCCTGGTATGTCCAACCTCTCGAATTCCATATGCTTTCTTTCAGGCCATCCTTTCTTTTCGGTTCATCTGACAAGACATCCGGAAGGAGGACGAGAGTGAGAGCCGAATCGCGATACCAGACAAACATTGCGACAAGAGACTCGCGCAATGTCTCATTTTCTCCTTTATTGATGCAACATGTATCGCTCCACGCCCAACGGAATCCAAGAGAGCGTGAGAGCGCACAGAATGTCTGTAGTTTCATGTTTGCGTATGATGGATTTAACTTGTAGACAGTGACACGGGTGACTTGTTCCAGCAACGGTTCATCAAGTTCCCACTTGTGCGAGAACATGACATATCTGTAGAATTCCTTCACCTCTCTCCGAATCCATGCTTCGTCTATCTTTCTCGTCATGGAAGACACGAGTTCATTGAAAATTGGGAGCGACTCGAATATCTGGGCTTGCTGTGCCTTGTCGAGTAGACAGCCCGTAGTAGTATCGATGAGTACAAGTGGCATGGAGGAGACAGTCGCTTTGACGATTGTTCGAATTGTATCTCTGGCGTCGACATACCTGGAACGAAGTTCAACTACCCGTGTCAGACAGCGTGACGGTGAAATCAATGGAATAGCTCACCACGGACGCGCTCATCGGTGGATTGTTCAAATTTCGAAAGCAACGTATCGAACGCTACAACTGCTTCCCCATGACGTTTCGCCCCATGTAATACTGCATGTCTCTGCTCGTAGCCAAGATGAGACGACGGGTCGATCGCGATCACCTATGAACTCAATTATTGGTAATTTTACCATGATAAGAAAAAAGCGTACCTCGTCAGCATCCTTTAGTGCCTTTTCCCATAAGTTCATCCTCACTCGTACTTTGCTTCGCTTGATCAGGGTGTCAACGCGGCCTCGCGGATCGAGCGACAGTATTGTCGAGTAGTGTTTGTCAGCTGTGCAGTAGTCCCGAAAATCAAGTGCGACGTCGGCGAGTTCTTCCAATCTCGTTGTACACCGTTGCTTGAAATCTGCACCATTACCTCAGAAAAGCGCGGGAAATATCTTCTGAGGACCACTCACCGTGCTCCCATTCCGCATGCCGGTTCCCCGTATTGGCTTCCTGGGTAAGCTCGTCTCGCATGCGCCGAAAATACGCAATTGCACCCATAACGCGACCATCGTTTTCAAGAACATCGCATATGGTATAGTAAATGATGGGTCTTGAAAGGTTGAACTGAACATGAACAAGATATATCAGCGTCAACGGATGTAGTGTCACGCGCAACAAACCCGGCTGGAACTGGTCAGTGCGTCGTTTATTGAACCACAGATCAGCAGTTTTCTTGTCCACTTCGTTAACAGAACATCGGGTGTAGACGGATGGAGCGACAGCGCAATGGCATAGGCCGCGAGCGCTTTATCGTGATTGTTAGAGCGTGAAGCTTCATCTCCAATTGTCTCTAGCGCGACGATGCATTTCTTCGTAAAACCTGAGAAACACGGCTGAAGACCGCCTTTTATCTGCACAGTAACAACGAAACCTACTGGAGAGCCATTCCCCGATGATCGTATTTGCTTTCACATTGTCGGGTACGGACATCATATTCTCGACAAAAAATATTCCAGCGTCGATGACGTGGCCGTCTGCATATAGTGTCTCGCAATAGTGTTTCTGCTCGTGTGCACGAACTGTCTGCTGGGAATTCGCGAGTTCAGCACCGAGCTGTCGAACAAGCTTATCTGATGAACATGGATAGCAGAGAATGAACACAAACTCAGGTGAGCATCGACAAAGAACATACCTGACTCGGTGACATGCTTCGTAAAATTGTCCTGTACTGCGATGACGGGGGTGATGGCCATGTAGGCAAGGGAGAAAAACAGAATGATGATGTTGTAGGGCTCGATGCATTCTCTACCTACGATTGTGTTGCGAATAATTGCAGGGTTGATATATTGTGCAGCACACAGTATAGCAATGGCGAGAACAGGAGCGGTGGTGAGATTGATTGGTATCCAAGGCAAAGGACGCGGTGTAGGTGTCAAAACCGGGTGAATGACGAAGAAGGTAGAGATGACGAAAACCACCAAGGTTGCGACTGCACGTCTGTCCACAGTGGCTGTCGAATATGAATTGAAAACGACGAAGGAGGCCGATCTTATAGCCATGCCGGTTGGCATTGTGGCAGAACTACCTTGATGAGCGTCTCTAATCACACTTCGCCCTCATCATTGTTCGTCACGTTACCTGTCATGTTACCCGTCGCGTATTTTCATCTTTCGTATTGCGATTCTCGCACCTCAACGTTTTCCACCATAGGTGATCACCAGTGAAAAGTGTGGGGAAAACAGGTCTAGGTTGGGAAGCGCGCGGCTGGATAGATTAATTCAGTCGTGCGCGTGATGCAACGGACTGAGGTGTCTCTGTACAAATAAAAGATCTTATATACCGTCGTAAGATACACTAACTAGAGCATGATATTCGGGTTTATAGGACACCCAAACATCCAGAAAAACACTGGTATGCGTAGTAAAAGACATACATGATAGAAAACATACTGACTAATGTATTGTAAATGACGTCGGCGAGAAATGGTAGCGCGCGCGTCTGCGCATGTGCTCTCCGGTGATCGCTCCGGTCCGGATCCGGTCGTGGCTGCGCGCGCGCTTGTAATTCCAACAAAGTGGTTGTTGGCAGGTACCACTAGGTATGGCCAGATCTCAACCTAATTGTGAGATCTTACACTTTTATTTCATCTTTGCAATACAACAAGCAGATGTAATCACGCTCGTCGGGGTTTTCTTCAAGTTTCGAGAGCATTGTATGAAATGCTGCTGTTGGGAACATCCAGAGTAGGGCATATTGGTACAGACCTCTTGACGCTGAACTTATATAGTTCGATGCTCTCCGAAGCTCAGGACCATGATAGAAAGGCGATACTCTGCACAATACGCAGAGGTGGGTAAGGAAGTGGGGCAGGGCAGGGCAGTTTCAAGCCTGCGTAAAGCTCTCGTCGGGGGGCTACTGCTCCCCCAACCCCTGTCCTTCCACGGCCAAGTAGATGCACAACCCACTGTAACACACCGAGGGGGTAGGCGAAGCGCCAGCAATGAACTGGGCTACACGATCCTCCGTGTGTTGGGTATATTTAGGAAAGGGCCAGGGATCAAAATCTTCTTAAAATCGGTGGAGGACCCGCCAACGTCGCCTCAGGGTGAGGCACGAACCTCCGGGTTGGCAGCTAGGCCACCAAGACCCTCTCGGGCACTCACCAGCATTTTGTTGTTCCCATGCGGTGGCGATGCCAGAACTCTGCGCTCTCACTCACCATCGAGGATCGCATGAAGCGACATGACATGAATTCAGTCCATAGTGGCAGTTCAGTCTAATGATGAGGTGTCATTGATTTGGCACCTCTGATATTATATATCGTTTGTTGGGGACAATGATAGACTCACCCATGGGATAGTTCAGATAATGTATCGGATAGCAGACAAAAAAACATCATAGTCATCAATCCTGATCCATGACGAGCATAGGACATTAGTCCATCAGACATGCAAAGTATCTTACCCGAACTCGATATATTTTCCTACGTACCTCAATCATGCATGTTGCTCACAAATTGAAGCAAGATAGCCCATCAAGCATATCCGATCTGCTCCCCTCCGATGGGACAATCCTGACGGCGGTCAATTCATCATGCTGACGGAAAGCGATGTTTTTCCAGACCGAAACGTTTCATAACCCTAGCTTGGTTTCGTGTGGGCTAACTCTGGCATCGGCAACTGGTGACGATAGGTATCCTTGGCCCGCTAAAATCGGCCACGAGACGGAGTGGCACCACCTGTTGACGGTGTTACCGCAGGGATCTGTATCTCCGCGTGTGCTTCCACACTTCAAGAAGTTCCTCCACGAGGCGTCACCATGTCGGGCTGCTATTTTTAATGTGCTGTACGAAAAAGAGGAGCTAAGCCAAGGAGATCGCTCCTTTTACGGGGATTCATATGTAGGACGGATCGTCCAACCGCCGGAGCCGTCCACTTCACCGTGTTAATCTTCACAGCTGTTGCCATTGATAGCCACGCTCAAGGCCATGATAGTCGTGTACGCCTTCAAGTCACCACAAGGTCACGGTAGCTCTTTCATTGAGTGAAAATCGATAGTGAATGTACATGCCACTATATTCCCGTAGTGAAAATTCACACATCCTTGCTCATGCCTTGGTCTTTGCCTTGGTCCCTGACAAAGCACATTGGAGCTGTGCATGTTCTATTTTTTTTTTTTTCAATTGCGCTCTGAGTACCATAGAATGACTTTTTACAGGTGGGCAAGGACGACTTTATGCCGGTTTACGAGTTTGAGGGGGAAGCAGCCAAGACGCTAGGGTAATGGGCGTCTTGAGACCGCTGGTCGGCCCCCATCGTTAGAATGGGAAAGACACGACGAACACTATGAGAGATAAAGGGATATGCGTCCGCCACTGAACGCAAGTGTGTAGAAGCCATGCGAGCACAGGGTACGTATGTAAAAGCTAAGACGGATCAAGAGTAGCCCATCCATTGCGATCGGGAACTCATTAATCTACAGTACTTCGATGGTGTCGATGATTTTTTCCACAGCTGCCAACGGAACATCGTCGCGCATCTGGACCATGATCAAACTGTCCGCAGCGACACGCCTATGATTCGTCCAAGTCTTCTTCTCGAACAACAGTGCACCAAACCGTTGCTTCAGACGTGCAACAAGTCGGAGCGCGAGCGTCGTGTCGTCGAACCCATCCGTATCCCGGGAGTGCTCTTGGTCGAGAAGCGAGCGGACCCAAGGGTGAACGAGGCAATATGTCTTCTTCGTATCTAGTTCCCAAGTCGTCTCTATCTCGGTGTCCCCTAGCAAGGCAGACTTTGCACGATATACGCGGATATTCGTCCCCGCTTCGGGTCCCCATGAATGAATAATCTCGGTGATGTCAAAACGGATGCAAGAAAGTTGCAGCCGTTTAGCAGCCATCATAGGCGGTGGAAGCTTCTTCAGTTGATTACATAGCGATATCGCAGGAGAGAGGTCGCTCATGGAAGAGCGCAGTTTGTGAACTGACCGATCCATCTCAGCAGTCTCCATGTGTGGGATGTGTGGTGGCATGACCGAGTCGTAAACAGTCAGATCCATAGGCAGGCAGGTGTTATAACTGTTCGCAGTCCCATTCCAAGCGAGAATGGAGACATCACCAGATCCTGTCAGAACAAACTCTAAGAGCCGACCTACTGCACGGGTCTTTTCACCATACATGATAGGAATCGAGACGTCGAAAATACCGAACAATGAATATGCAATGTCTTCCACGAGCGTCGTTTCCCGCATCGAGGCTAAGTATAATTTCTCTCGCACCCTGTCGAGCCCAGGTGCGAGGACGGCTACCTCCTTGTTGGACACTTGGGGTACCTCCATCTGCCTCAGAATTTCCGATGATTCCTTGTGATTCCATGGTTCTTCCAATCCCAGGTACGGTTTCCAGTCGTTCGTGTAAAACCGGACCACCTTGGCTGCTACATACTCCTGGTATGTCCAACCTCTCGAATTCCATATGCTTTCTTTCAGGCCATCCTGTCTTTTTGGTTCATCTGACGAGACATCCGGAAGGAGGACGAGAGTGAGAGCCGAATCGCGATACCAGACAAACATTGCGACAAGAGACTCGCGCAATGTCTCATTTTCTCCTTTGTTGATGCAACATGTATCGCTCCATGCCCAACGGAATCCAAGAGAGCGCGAGAGCAAACAGAACGTCTGTAATTTCATGTTTGCGCATGACGGATCTAACCTGTAGACAGTGACACGGGTGACTTGTTCCAGCAACGGTTCATCAAGTTCCCACTTGTGCGAGAACATGACATATCTGTAGAATTCCTTCACCTCTCTCCGAATCCAGGCTTTGTCTATCTTTCTCGTCATGGAAGACACGAGTTCATTGAAAATCGGGAGCGACTCGAATATCTGAGCTTGCTGTGCCCTGTCGAGTAGACAACCCGTAGTAGTATCGATGAGTACATGTGGCATGGGGGAGACGGTCGCTTTGACGATTGTTCGAATTGTAGGTCTTGCGTCGACATACTTGGAACGAAGTTCAACTGCCCATGTCAGACAGCGTTACGGTAAAATCAACGAAATGGCCCACCACGGACACGCTCGTCAGGGTATTCTTTAAGTTTCGAGAGCATTGTATCAAATGCTGCAACTGCTTCCCCATGACGTTTCGCCCGATGTAAAACTGCGTGTCTCTGTTCGTAGCCAAGATAAGACGACGGGTCGATCGCGATCGCCTGTAGACTCGATCATTGGTAATTTTACCATGATAGAAACAAAGCGTACCTCGTCAGCATCCTTTAGTGCCTTTTCCCATGCGTTCATCCTCACTCGTACTTCGCTTCGCTTGATCAGGGTGTCAACACGGTCTTGTGGATCGAGCAACAGTATTGTCGAGTAGTGTTTATCAGCTTCATTGCAGTTCCGAGACTCAAGTGCGATGTTGGCCAGATTTTCTAATCTTGTGGTACAACGTCGCTTGAAACCTGCACCATTACCTCGGAAAAACACTGGAAAACACCTTCCGATGACCCTCACCTTGTTCCCATTCCGCTCGCCGGCTTGCCGTAATCGATTCCTGGGTAGACTCATCTTGCATGCGTCGAAAATACGCAATTGCGTCCATAACACGACCGTCATTTTCAAGAACGTCACATATAGTATGGTAGATGGCGATTCTTGGGAGGTTGAACTGAACATAAGCAAAATATATCACCGTCAACGAGTATGGGTGACACGCAGCATACCCCATTGGAACTATTTAGTGCCTCGTTTATTGAATCACGAGCCAGCAGTTTGCTTGTCCACTTCGTTAATAGAACATCGGGTTTAGACGGATGAAGCGACAGCGCAGTGGCATAGGCCGCGAGCGCTTCATCGTGTTTATTAGAGCGTGAAGCCTCGTCTCCGATCGTCTCTAGCGTGATGATACACTTCTTCGTAAAACCTGAGAAATACGGTTGAAGACCACCTTTTATCTAGTGACGATGAAACCTACTGGAGAGCCAGCCCCCGATGATCGCATTTGATTTCACATTGTCGGATACGGACATCATATTCTCGACAAAAAACATTCCAGCCTCGACGACATGACCATCTGCACATAGCGTCTCACAATAGTGTTTCTGCTCGTGTGCACGAACTGTCTGCTGGGAATTGTCGAGTTCAGTACCGAGCTGTCGAACAAGCTTATCTGACGAACAAAGGTAACAGAGAATGAACACGAACTCAGGTGAACATCGACAAAGGACATACCTGATTCGGTAACCTGCCTCGCAAAATTTACCCGTAATAACTCGAATATTTTGTCCAGACTGTCATCCTTCCATATCTTGTCAGCGAGGTACGTTCCAAGCTCTTCGAGGTGCGCTTTAGTCCTTTCAGACCGTTTTTCCAGTACTTGTTGTCGCTGTCAAAGAGGAGTCGGTGAGCATGGCTAGCATTTAAGACATCGTGCCTTCTACTGACATCAATATATGGAGTAGAAAGCACGTCGCATAGATTATGCAAGGTGATCTTCTCGCCGCCGCCGATCGCAATGTCATAGTCATTCGAGATTGCGACCGAGTAAATATGGTGAGAATGGTCAATTGAAGGACCAATTTGCTGCTGTGTCGAAGTATCCCAGAACAAGACTGACGAACCTGCGGAAGCTGCGATGAATGCCCCGTTCTTCGCTAGAGAGATACACTGTAGATCTTTCTTGCTGTGAATGCGCCACTTGGAGAGCGTCGCCCCGGAGGCGGCATCAAGACGATGAATATAGCCGTCGAAAGACAACGCAAAGAGTTGCTTGCTGTCATTGACCCAATCAACAGACCAGCAGGCGACTGAAATGTCGACAAGTAGGTGGCCGTTCTGACTGTTGTAGACGCGAAGAGAGCCCTTGTTCCCGTTCCATCCCGCAGAGCCAGTGGCAATGAAGGAGCCATCGGGTGAAAACTTGACCGTTCGAACATCTTCGTTGTGTTTCAAGTCAAATTGTTTTTTGCCTGTCGAACGAGACCAGACATGGACAGCTTGATACGATCCAGCTGCGATTTTTGTTGTGTCGGGCGAAAGGTCCACTGCCAGCACCTGGCTCTGTAGTTTGAGCCCAATCTCCTTCTGCCGGCTCTCCGCGTCCCACACTGTCACTTGGCCGTTCTGCGTCCCAGCGACGATCCACTCGCCGTCTTGTGAGGCAGCGATACTGCAAACAAGGTCGCCCGCATCCATTGATGTTCCGATTTCTTTGCCATCTTGCACCCGCCAACACCGAATCTTTTTCTCTTCTCCGCTCACAAAGCGCTCACTGTCACCCAGAAAGGCAACGGGCGTTACTCGGTCCCGATTGGTCGACCTCCGATTAACAACACGCGGGGATTTACTTTCATCCTGTGCGTCTTTCTTGGTTTCAACTCGCGTTTCTTTCCCTCGCTGGCTGCTACTCGAAGTGAATTCTTCTCTCCTCGTCAGTAATCCTTCTCCTAGATTGCCAAGGATACTCACCACTCGCCGCATTTTTCGCTCCTTCGACTACCCCTGTCGTCGTCTCTTCATTTCTCTGGGTGTTACTTGAAACCATAAGTTGGGACGATCCTTTACTTCTCGTCAGTACTCCACCTTGGATTTCCCTGCATACTCACCTTTTCTTCCATACGTGGAGGGTTTGGGAGTCATGCTTGGGTATTGTCGTGGTGGAGAGAAGAATGTGTCGAGCGCTTGGTATGGGCACGTGCCCTCATTATTGGACATCTGACATCAGCCACAGAATCAAGCCTCATGTTTGGGCCGTGAGTTCTCAAGGCCTCATTGTCGCCATCGTCCGACAATGCACCATACCGGCGCTGCATGCCAGGAAGAATGTACGGTATAGACTATACGAGGATCGCGGCAGTAGGAGAACAAGTGCCCGTCTATCGTCCCATTATGATTATGATGAGGAGAAGTATATGTGGTGTTGGACAACGAGGCGCCAAAAATTTTCGAAGAAGGGTGCCGTGCCGTGGGTGCGACAAGCAGATGAGGGTAACAACTGACTAATGGTAACTGCATTCCCATCCGCACGACAACTATTCACTATTCGGCCAACTAACTTCCGGCTTACCGATACCTATGGAACACGAATATCATCCGAAGAGGAACCAAGCGATTGAGACAGCTCTATCTGTGTGTTTTGTAATAGACGTAGCGTCCTTTGCCAGGAAGAAATGCAACCCCTCTGGTTGTGAAACGAGACTCGATTGTTAACTGGTTGGATCACCAGGCGCGTGCGTGGGACCGACACCATCAGTGCATGACCTTTGTGGCATGGACCTTTTGATTGATTGAATTGATTGATTAATTGATTGATATACTTACATTCTGACTGATGCAAGTTCTTATACATAGTTTCATATCTTTGTTTCACCCTGCATATCAGTGCCTTGTTAACTAGTCTTCTTAGTACTTAAGAAACTTGAATAGTGTTTGTATACCTCACTCTTACATAGATTATAGTGTTATCTACTTTAGCCGAGTGCTTTCCTAATTTAGCTGCTCATTTCCTCTTCATTAACTTCTCTCCCACCAGCCCTTCTGGCAGCACACCGTTTTGAATCACGTGGGACCCGGCCGCACATCTTGACATGTCACCGACCCAGTCGAAATAAAACGGCCATTTCTGCGGATACGATGCCCAGTCCAACACTCGTCATCACTACAATGGGCAGCATGTTCCAGAATGCAAAGTCCCGCTGCCTCACGTCGACCCCCTTCTGGGCTAGAATCCTCTTCCAAAGGAGACCCGTCAGCGAGGCCGAAAACGTGAAATTCACAGCCCCAATGTTTGACGCAACAGCGAGCGCGATGGCAGCTGCCCGGTTAGCATCATGGGGAAGATCCGCCGCACGGATGATCTGAGTGAGCAAGATAGTAGCGCCAATACTAGTACCAACGAAGTTGCTCAAGGTGACACCCAGAACGCCAACGAGCCAGATCGTCGGGTGCACCTGTTTGTGAGATGCGCGGATAAGCCA